>JAQIWR010000557.1:0-19334 GCA_034695945.1 Glomeris hexasticha
TTCCATGACTATAAATGGCGATAAATCCATCGAACTCATTCCAATATTCCGTCTTGTGGATTCATGGAAACGCAGTGATAGAGTGTTATTTTTTAATTTTCCTGTATTTGTCTCTTGTCCTGGTGATGACCATGCACACAAGAACGGTAGCTTTTATCACGTTGGCTTAATACATTTTGACCTATCATGACCTATTAGTGGTGTAATTTATTTCATACTGTTATTGATGTTCATTATTTGCACACACATAATCGTTTGTTCGCTAATATCAGATACTCGCCATGTTGAGTCATGCTTCCAAACATATACAGAACTACAATATGCTCGCATGCTTAAAAGACAAAATTTTTCACCGTTATTTATTGCCACACCATTTATACCCAAACCAAATGTTTATTTTCAGTTCACTTCAACATCAAGCCAGAGAATATCCTCATGATTTTGCGATATAAATCTCCAATACATCGTGCAGTTATATCTGATTTTGGACAAAGCAAAATAGATTCTGGAGAATGCAAATGTACTTCACAGAAAGGCACCTCCGGATTCACTGCCTATGAAATTTTGGAAGGAAGACCATGCGTTTGCACCCATCTGCTTTTTATTATTTGCTATTACTATCGCAACTTGTTTTAAAATTGCGAAATTTTGACAGAATACCGCCGTGGATGTATTTTCACTGGGATGTATATATTATTATGTGCATACCAAGGGAAAACAGATGTTCTATTCGAGCTATGACGTCCTTAATAGGATGCCTGAAATGCCAGGACTTTCCGAAGGTATTTTGTAAATCGTTAGGATGGCGAGCCTTTTAACAATCCTCATATGTAAATTTTTGAGGGATATGCAGACAAAAAGTTAGTTGCGTTGAATTAAAAATTAAAACAAGAATAAGTAGTGCGCGAATCCGGGGTGCGGGTATAAGTCATACCAAACAACCTCACACATCCCTAGGTGAAATCCGAGCCCAAGGACAACTCCTACCATAGGCAACTCATACCATGGCTAACACATACCGAAATCAAAACTTATTACAAGGTGAATTCATACCTGGGTCAACTCATACCAATGATTGCCTCGTACCATAGCCTAATAATGCCAGGTCCAGCTAATACCACGAGTGTATAATACCACCATGCATCAGCTCATACCATTTGATCGAAGTATATTACATTTAAAGTATTGATATTACAATTTTTAATGTAAAAAAAAGTGTTGCTCACATGTCAAAATGCTGGAAAAACATTTTCAAAAATCAAAATCTGACACTTCTATAGTAAGGTGCACATGCAGGTCAAAACAACCCATTTTATACTTTTCAAAATAAAATAATAATAAAACCAAAGAGGTAATGTAAAATATGGTACAACTAAGCCACTCAAAACACATTAAAGAAGGTTAAGAAAAATTGCGGAAAAATTGGGATCACAATTATTAGGTAAAAAAGTGGAAAAATGTGGAAAATTGTCGTCCATAGGAATACATTGCAAAATCAGCGCCCTCTAGCGAACAATGAGGGCGCGGCCAAAGGGGTAGCACATGCTCTTAAAATGGTGGCCAACCAAATCCTTATAAAAATTCGTTACAGCGGTCTTTTCGTTAAAAAGAGGTTTGTTAAAAGGAGGTTTTACTGTATATATACTATAATTATGTAAAAATACAATATGAACCCAATTGAAATCTATGGTATCAAACAAAAACCTATAAATCCTGTAAAAACCTATGACAAACCTATAAAACCAATAAAATCCATATAAAACCTACAAAAGCCAATAAAACCTACAGAAATCTATATTAAACCTATAAAAACGAAAAGAACTCGATATCAAACCTATAAAACAAATTTATAAAAACCAATAAAGTCCATTAATAGATTTTGAGCTTATAATTATTGAAAAATACTGTATGTATAACCTGTAAAATAACTTACTTTTCTCAAACCCTGAATTTTTTTACATACTGAAATTAATTTATCCTATAAAAACTTTTATTTTTGACTTGTAAACCTATATTTTAACCCCTGGACAGTGTCTGCATTATTTCTGCGCATCACACTTGACCTGGGACAAACAAAAAAATATAATAAGAAACTGCCATAAAATAAAATATACATGTGAATACATAGGGTTATTCATAATTTTGTGTACATTGCAAGTTAATTTATGGTAACTTCAGCGCTGACATGTAAATATGAATTACTGATAATATGCACTTATTTTGCAGAAGTACATAAATCTCTTTTCGGATAAGCATAATAGAAAAGAAAAAACAGTTATACTGAAGTCTTTCATTGAAGACAGCTCTGTATATGCAGCGCCATCTGATGGTGGCTAATGTGCCATTTATTTAATAATTAAACTAGTAAAAGAAAAGGAAATGCGCCGTTGCGTTTGAAATTTGAATTTCCCGCCGCGCGATTCATGCGATCGCCACCTAGCGCGTAACGCGAGAACTAACGTTCCAAGCCACCGCCCAAGGAGTTAGAAACATCGTATTATTTGCAATCCAATATCTTTTCTCACATACCGAGTGTGAATTACCCTTGCGCTTGAAATAAATCCCCGCAATAGCTTGTCGAAATAGAAATTCATCGACGCTTTTCCATCAAACGAACGTCGTCGATCGAGTGTAGAAAGTGGTAATGGCGGAAAAAGATAATCGATCGCGATGTGCCGCCACCTACCGGCGCTTTCCCGTACCAAACAATTCGAATGACGTTCGATAAGCTGATTTGCTCTTCTCTCTCTTTAAAAGGAGGAGCTTCGCTGCATTTAATCAAGGATTTGTGACTGCATTCGCGTTGAAAAGAAGCGGGAAAATGCAGATTGCTGTTTTGTATGTATTGATTACGAAATTTTTCACGTTTTTAACCGATTTTCTTAGCAAAATAATTCGAATGTCGGTTAGGCCTAATATAAATGAAATGTTTTTATATTTCTATAAGTTTGTTTTGCTTCTTTTATAAAATACACAAATAATTGTGTGCATATTTTGCATAAGTGAACTGCAGAACATATTTATAAGAAAAACTTGGAATTATATAATATACACACTGGGATTTTATTTTACTTTTAAAATATCCTGTATTTTTGAAATTAAATTCTGGCTAATTTATCTAATTTTGTTAGACATTTTGAATTGGGAATTTAAACAGTTAAATTAATCATAAATTTGTGTGTATTAATTAAATATGTAACCATTTGTTGCTTTATTATTCAAATATATAACATTATAATTAACATTACCAGTCAAGTTATTTATTTAAAATCTTGGGGAGAAAAATGAAAGTTCAGTAAATTCAGTTCCCGCGAAGCCGAAGACTGTTGTGGTGTAACCATTTTGCTAGTAGCCTGCAAGTTTAATTTTGGTGAAATAAAGGATGATCCCTATAGTTGGTATCATCACAATTTTTATTTAGAAACTTCAACTTCGTTTCACGCCAAATAATCAAACGTAGAAACCGAACGTAAAATGCGTAACTCTCGCACGAACATATATCAATAATAAAAAAAGGAACTGAATAAAATGTGGAACCGTCCACTGAATTAAAAAAATAAATATAGAAATGAAATAAACATTTTAGAACGTATTTTGATGAAATTATGCTGGGAACGGAGTCCTGCGTAAAATGTAAACGCAGCTCGACAAGCCGCCGATGTTAACGTAGATGGTCTTCACATTTTTCCAAAATGGATGCACAATCTGCAGAGCCTGCCAGATAAAATATCCTCATTTTTAGAGTAAACAGTCTTACTTTTTTAAAATTTAGAAATGATTTTTAAGTACTACTGAAAGTGGTTCGCGTACTCGTGTCATGGATCGGCGGTCTTGCGTTAAGATCACGGCTCTTCCGCTGGAAACTTTACACGATTTCGCCATAGTTTTCAGCGCATCTGGGTACAACCTTCTGTTATCTCTTTTAGAACCCATCCTGGAATTATAATAAATTATAATATTTTAAATATCCGTACGGTACAAAAATGGCCGGGCGTGAATTCGTACCTTTTGCCGAATGGCTGTTCCGTCGTTCAACATTTTTCAAAAGCAGTAGTTATAATATAAATAATGTAGATTATATTCATTATATAATGGTATTAGAATAGCATTGAAATAAACTTTACTTTCTTACCAAATCAGTTACGAAGATATCTATGCAGTTTTCACGCAGCGGCAAGTTGCAAACGTCCCATTTGAAAATTCCAAGTTTTAATTCTGACCTGGTAATAAGTTTTAAAAAATACAAGATAATTTTAGGTATAGATTATTAGTGTAATGTGCCAAAAATTGATTTTTCCAAGTACTTGTTTTTTAGTAACAGTTTTAAAAATTTTATAATGTAGCCGAAAACTTAACCACCATGAAGAAAAAAGCACGAAGAAAGCAAATGTAGCAGCAAAATCTCTATGGAAATTAGTAAAAAAAAGTTATAGGCGATTAAAGTTAGACAGATAAGAGGTTGGAAAGCGTAGGTGAACCTCCTAATTTAATTACCCCCATCGAATTTTAAGTGCTAAAACTTTTTTACTCTTAAAATACAAGAAAAACAATTTATAAATATGTAAAGTAAAAAATAGCAATAAAATAGTAAAGTTTGCCAGATAGGCCAACTAGCATAAAGAAACCTCCTAACTTAATTACCCCGTCAAACTTTAATGGCTAAAAGAAAAGAAAAACAATTTATAAATATGTAAAGTGAAAAAAATAGCAATAAAAGTGTAAAGTTAGCCAGATAGGCCAACTAGCATAAAGAAACCTCCTTACTTAATTACCCCGTCAAACTTTAATTGCTAGTAACTTTTTACTAATTTCCACAGAGGTTTTATTGCTACACTTGCTTTGTTTCTGGTTTTTCACCATTTAACCATTAATGCACTCTTTGTTTAACTTTAAACTTTGTGTCATTTCACCTTTAAAGTTTGAGGGGTAATTAAGTAAGGAGGTTCACCTGTTGAAATAACTATTTTTACTAATTTTCACAGAGATTTTGTTGCTACAATTGCTTTCTTTGTGGTTTATCTTTGGGTGACTTACAGGACCGTGTCAATTCAACTCTAAAGTTTGAGGGGTAATTAAGTAAGGAGGTTCTCCAGTTAATATTAAATACCAATAACTTTTCTTTACTAAATTCAACAGAGATTTTAATGCTACAATTAGTTTCTTCATGCTTTTTCTTTGCGTAATTTACGTTTCAGGGCAAATTACAAAACAATGTTAATTAACCTTTATTTCAATGTCATTTTTAAAATCTATTATATGTTAAATTACTTGTATTTCAATTCATATTGACTAACTTGAAAGAGTTGTTGAGTTCGTCGAGGTTCATGACGGTCTTCTCGCACGCTCGCTTGTAATTATCCCCGCATAGGAAAATAGATTGGGGCCAATTTAGACAACCCTGGGTTTTAAAAAAAAATATTATTAGGCCCTAATGTTCCAAATTATTTAGAACAAACTTTATTACTTCTATGGCTATCGCGCCGCTTCCGCACATCGGGTCGCAAACGACATCGCCCGGCTGAATGTCGCAGATCCTGAAGTGAAACGTAAAGTATTTTAGAATGTTATAATGCAGCAATGGGCCCTATTTGTAAGAGGACCTAAGCATGTTGTAAGCTATGGTTGGACGTAAAGTTGTACGGCCCAAGTAGCTAATAGTCCGATTGTGAAGACTTTCCCTCGTTAACGCGAGACAAGCGTAAACTTGCTGGTCGTTTATGTTCACCACAACTTCTATGTTGAACTTTGTCATATCTACCTGTATTACAAGAAACATCAATTAGAATAGATTACATGTACAGGATGATCGTAAAAGTCCCCGACAGAAATAATAAAAAATAATAGAAAAGGAAATTAAAAAGCTATAGTTGGTTTAAGGGTGAGAATGAAGTGGAGGGCGTGGCTTCTAAAAATTCCCTTTCAAAAGGAAAATATCAGGAGGAGGAGCAAGAGGTGGGGCTTAAGTGGGCAGGTAGGCCAACTCTTTCTGGAATAAAAGCCCACAGTGTTAAATAATATAAGCCCCGCCTCTTCTTGGTATTAAATCATTTTGAATGGCTACTGATTTGAAGACACGCCCTCCACTGACTTAATCGAATCATTCTTAACCTTAAACGGACTATAGGTACAGAAAATGTTTTTGTGTCAATTGGAGAGGTGGAATTATAGGCGGGGCTTATAGTACGGTGAAGTCTCATTCGAAAACGAGTCGTCCCGCCCACATAAGCCCCGCCCCTTTCTGCTATTAATGCCTTTTGATTGGCAACTTTTTTGAAGACACTCCCTCTATAGACGTAATCGCTTCGTTCTCACCCTTAAACAGACTATATAGCTTTGTAAATTTCTTATTAATTTTTGTTTTAGTGTCAGGGACCATTGGGCCATCCTGTTTATGCCCTTATTTCGTTCCCAGGACCCATGTTGCCAACCTTCCAGCGGAACTTGTTGTAAACCGCTCCGCCGACTTCGCAAGCCGCGTCCGGAGAACCGAAACGGTGCACCTTCCCGTTTCTGTAACATGTGACCCTGAATTTGGGTGTGGATTCTTCATCCTCGAATGGCCCTTCCAAAGGGCCCTCGTAGCCCGATGCAAGGGCCCAAACGCGAAGACCTTTGCGCCACGAGAAACCGGCCGCGTAATCGCGCAACTGCTGCAGACACTCTTCCTGAAATCAAAGTATGTGTGAATTAATTTTGATTGTAAAACATAATTCCTAATAGACTTGTTAGGTCAGTGAAGCGATTGAGTAGGCGTGGCTTATTTAACTAACGGCGAATTCAATTATTTAATGGTAAGGAATATTTTCTGGTAATACGGTACCGGAGAAAGAAAACACTCTGAATTGTGTCAGTTAATTTCATTTTTGAAATGTTTAAAATTACTAAGTAGCCTTGTTAAGTCACTAAAGCGGTTGAGTGGGCGTGGCTTATTTAACTAACGGTGAATTCAATTATTTGAGTTATAGGAAGTATTTTCAGGTAATACGGATGAAGAAAGTGAAGAATTAGTTCAGTAAAAAATGCTTTGTATATCATTTTTAAAAAGTTTAAAGTTACTAAGTGGTCTTGTTAAGTCACTAAAGCAGTGGAGTAGGCGTGGCTACCTCTGCTAACGGTGAATTCAATTATTTTATTGTGAGGAAGTATTTTCAGGTAATTTATAACACTGAATTACTTTAGTGAAAAATGCTTTAATATATCATTTTTAAAATGTTTAAAATTACTAAATATAGTAGTGTTACGCAACTGAAGCAATTAAGTAGGCGTGGCTTACTTTACCGGACTTCACTGTATTAGAATATTACTTTAGTATCTTGGAATCCAAAGTTGAGGTTGTGGTTCATAACGACGTAAACGTTGTCGACAGATTTCAAGCTTTGAAGAACCTTTTTTGTTTTGGAAGAGAATAAAAATGCTGAATTATTTACAGGGTGGTTCGCAATTAAGGAAATAATGAATTATACTTGGGGCACTTGGGTGATGGGAACGTCCATGGTCACTTTACCCCTGGACGTAACAACGGGGCAGTTGAACTTTTCAACACATTCCTCCATCGCTGTTGGTTCAAAACCAGTCGCAACTGTTGCTTCAAGTGTGCACATATCACCATTATCAACATTTAAACCTTCTCCTAATTCGGGGAAACGAACCAACTCCATTTCGGTCAAAGTAGATGTGAGACGAAGCACGTGTTTGCCAGCTGTTTTCGCAACGCCATCTACTGGCAGAAGCGCCGTTACTTTCGGGCTGTTTACTGTATATCGGTATGTAATCGATTTAAAATGTACTATGTACTGTGGAGAAGTCAGGGAATTTATAGAAATAAATTAATATTTAGAATTGTGGAATTCAACCTGTCTATGGTGGAATTTTAATGAACCGAAATAAAATTAACAGTTTCTTTTTTTTTTGTAAAGAAAAATGTAATTGTGTGATTTAGTCCAATATATTTTCCACAATAAACACATTTAACTTTCCACCATAGATCGGTTTCCATTACAGACAGGTGTTCCATTCTGGACAAGTTTTCCAAAAAAGACAGGTTTCCACCACAGACAGGTTTTTCATTATAGACAGGTTTTCCAAGACAGACAGGTTTTCCATCATGGACAAGTTTTCCACATTAGACCGGTTTTCCATTATAGGCAGGTTTTTTATTATGGACAAGTTTTCCACCATAGACCGGTTTTCCATTATAGACAGGTTTTTATTATAGCACAAGTTTTCCAATATAGACAGGTTTCCACCATAGACAGGTTTTTTATTATGGACAAGTTTTCCAATTTTGACAGGTTTTCCATTTTGGTCAAGTTTTCCAATACAGACTGGTTTTCCGCCATAGACAGGTTTTCCAGCATAGAAAGGTTTCTGTTTTATTTTTTGAATTAATACATAAATCATACAGTGCATCGGTTTTTCCACCAAAGACAGGTTTCGATCATGAACATATTTCGCCATCCACTATAGACAGGTTTTCCATAATAGACAGGTTTTGTTTTTATCGAAGGAAGTGAGGATTTATTTATAATTTTGAAAAATGCATAATTCATGGTGTGAATTTAACGGTCCAGGAAAACGAGTTTTTCCACCGTAGACAGGTTTCAATGCGTAATTCGGTGCATAAATAGTGCATGTTGATTGCAGAATTACTTGTAGTACTTGAATATTGTCATGGAAAACTCAGGGAATGCCAAAACCAGGGAAAAAATGAATAAGAATATGAAAACGTCTATACTGAAACCGCATTCAAGGTTGCACCAATGAATTGGAGGGAAATTAACGTATGCAAGGTCTTAACCAATGATTGACACTGTCTAACGTGTTTAGGCCACTCCCAATAAAGTCAAATACGTCATGTGATGCATCACGTTATGTTTTATTTTTTATTAGCGTTGGTTAAATTATTTCCAGTAAATCTCACTGGTGCAACCTTGAATGCGGTTTCAGTATAGGATCGAGTATTTGTGAAAGCCGGAAACCTGAAATTCCGCGCCAATGTAAAATGTTAAACCCCATACATATTTCAGTACTACTTTGTTATATAATCAAATTCGCCCCCCCCCCCCCCCCCCCCTCCCATCCCCCCACCCCAGTTTTTTGAAAAAGCCATCATTTGCCACGGCAGCGCCATTTTTGGAAACTTGGTCCCCACTTTATTCGGCTAAACTCCCATTGTATCATGGTTCGTATTTTTCTTCCCTCTGTACCACATTTTTGTTATATTATATGTTTTAAGATTTGGAACGAAATTTGAATCTTGAATTTTGAATTCCGTGTTGCCGGGAATTTGGAACAAAGTTTATTCTTCAAATTAGGTTATATATATTTGGGAAATTAGACTTTGAATAATCGCAGAAACGGTTCAGTTGTCATTTGGAGCGAGTCACCTGACGTGTCAGTGTCACTCAAAAATATTGTTAGCCACGCCCCACATTGTTCATTTCACGCATAATTAAAACAAATTACCATGAATTCATTAACTCGACACCAAACTGTACTTTTCATTCTAATTTCATCAACTTATTTCCTATTTTGCCAACACCATTTTATACCATTTTTGGGATTAGAATGACCGACAATTAACGTTATTACAAAGTGATGCAGTAAAACCTGTCTATGGTGGAATTACACGTTTTCCAGCATTTAGATTTATATAAAATATTTATAATGTTGCCAATTGGTCCAAAAAAGTTGTCCACTACAAACAGGTTTCACCATTATCAGATTTTCCACCATAAGCAGCACCAGGTAAATTTCCACCGTATTCAGGATTTCCATCATTGACAGGTTTTTTTGAAGAAAATAACTATAAACCTGTCAATTGATCTAACAAATGTATTTTTTTCCACAATATACAGGGTATATATCCTGATCGGCGTAAAAATTCCGCAATATAAAGGTTTCCACGGTAGACAGATTCCACCATAGACAGGTTTTTCACCATAACACGTTTCTTGGATTAAAAAATCATACTGCCAATTGTTTTTCCACAATATACAGATTTCCACTGGTCATTAACATATTCCGCCACTGCCAGGTTTCCACACTAAATACATAAATTCCACCATAGACAGGGTTTCCAGCCTAATCAGGTTTAGTGAAGAAAAAAATTGTCAATTTTTGTGTAAAGAAATTATTTATTTTGCCATAGTTTACTTGTTTCCAAAATAAACAGAATTCCGCCATAGACAGGTTTCACTGTTACATGCATATAGTAATGCGAAAAATCTGAACTCAAGTTGTAAAAGTAATTCATGTATTCTCTGTAACTAAACTAAAAACTTTCAATTAAACTTCAATAAAAATTGTTGTTTTTGCACCACCTGGTGGTGAAAGTGAACAGCTGCGTCCAACCCAATTCAGTTTTTTTCATTTTTTTTTTTTACTTTCAAACCCAGTTTTGACCTTGAAATTCCTGCAGTAGATTTTCATGAATTGGGTATATTAAAAACGAATGGCCGGAAAAAGGATGTAAGTGCACTTTCAAGCTTTTTATTAACCTTTTAAACTTTTTTGGAAAACTTTTTAAACTTTTTGCAAAACTTTTTAAACTTTTTGTACAACTTTTTAAACTTTTTGAACAAATTTTTAAACTTGTTGTACAACTTTTTAAACTTTTTGTAAAACTTTTGTACAACTTTTTAAACTTTTTGTAAAACTATTGTAAAACTATTGTACAACTTTTTAAACTTTTTGTAAAACTTTTGTACAACTTTTTAAACTTTTTGTAAAACTTTTAAAACTATTGTAACAAAGTTTGTAACTTTTATTATACTATTTCTGTGTGGGTGTCTTGTGTTTTGTGTTTATTATGTGCATGTACATGTTGGAGAAATTTCGGTTAACCTCGGAATGATTAGTGTGGGCGTGGCCAACTTTTACCTTTCCATTCCTGGCAATGAATGATGTTTTTACCATGACTGGCATCCCATACTTCACACTCATAATAATAGTTTTTTTTTTAAACAAATTATTATCTTAATTCCTTGGAGGAATTCAGAGTTGAGAGTGTTTGTTTGAAAGCGCCCTTTGAATGGCGGAAATGGGCACACGCCCCTTGTTTGTTTTGCCTCGTCTAAGCCCCGCCCACCACCCCATAAATTCCTCCTTTTAGATTTAGAAGACTCCAAAGTACTACTTCATCCAACTGACCCATTTCTCTATTCACTACATATTGAATTTCTATTGAGGAATTTCGCCGCTATGACGTAAAGTTATTCTTAACCTTAAACACAGATTTATTATATAGTTATTATTATCATGGTAAAAATTACAAGGACACGCTGTATACTTATTGGCTAATTCAAACAGTATATTTTACAGATATTTGTTACCCAATTTTAAAACGTTGACGGAAAGGGGCGTGTCTGTGAAGCCACACTTATGCTGGGACATATAGTAAAACATACTAACAGTTATATTTCAATTTCTCATATTACTGTAATTATAGTTTTATTTTAGAAACAGATTATTTGAATTTAATTTCATAAGATTGTGAGAAATTACTGATAAAACTTTGTATATGCGGAAAATGGGCGTGTCTTGGAGGCCACGCTTACGCTGGAACGGATAATGAAGTATACCAAAAGCTATATCTTACTTATACAGATGTTAATGTATTTATATTTTATTTTAAAACAAGTAATGATGAGAAATTGATGATAAAACATTTTAAATGTGAGAAAGGGGCGTGTCTTGGAGGCCACGCTTATGCTGGGACGTAGAAAGAACTTCCTAAAATGATGCTTGTAAGTGTGATTGCATTTCCAACTGTTTACCGATTGAATTTGGTACGTTTTCGTTCAATTTTTTTTGTATATGGAGGGTATGCTGTTACAGTATATTGAAGGCTGCTATAGCGAGGGTTGACTGCTCATTAATTCTATATTCATGCGCTGTTATATCGAGTGTAATTCAATCCGTAGAAAAATGTCTCACATCTGCAAAGCATATTTTGCCACAGACCGGAAACAGCCAACATAATGATCATCAATTGACCCAATGTCACTTTACTGTACTCGCATGCACATCATACATATCAAATGTCGTCTGCTAGTGACGTCAGCCAGTGACGTAATCCAGTGATAAACACCCAGCCATGTTTGTCTGGACAGCATATGTGTCACTAAACGCTGTTATAGGCCTCGAGTAGCCACGCCCATTTTCCATAGGGCGACACCTTGTGGCCAATGTTGTGGCGCTGCACCAAAACACTTGGTAGGTAACATCTTATAGGAAAACCCCAACCAGTCATCATAGATTCCAAAGGGCCTAATGGTCCGAACAAAATCTAATGGATCCATTGGTCCTAACAAAGTCTAAAAAGCCCAATAGTCCTAATGGAATCCAAAGGGCATAATCAATAGTCCTAACAAAATCTAATGGACTGATTGGTTTTAAGAAAGTCTAAAGGGCCCAATGGTCCTAATTGAATACAAAGGGCATAATCCATAGTCCTAACAAAATCTAACGGACCGATTGGTCCTAACAAAGTCAAAAGGGCCCAATGGTCCTAGTGGAATCTAAAGGGCATAATCAATAGTCCTCACAAAATCTAACGGACCCATTGGTCCTAACAAAGTCTAAAGGGTCCAATGGTCCGAATTGAAACCAAAGGGCATAATCAATGGTCTAAACAAAATCTAATGCACCCGTTTTTCCTAACAAAGTCTAAAGGGCCCAATGGTCCTTGTGGAATCTAAAGGTCCCAATGGTCCTAGTGGAATATAAAGGTCCCAATGGTCCTAGTGGAATATAAAGGTCCCAATGGTCCTAGTGGAATCTAAAGGTCCCAATGGTCCTAACTGAGTATAAAGGGCCCAATGGTCCAATGGCCTAAATAAAATCTAATGGGCCCATTGGTCCTAACAAAGTCTAAAGAACCCAATGGTCCTAGTGGAATCTAAAGGTCCCAATGGTCCTAACTGAGTATAATTGGCTCAATGGTCCAAACGGAATCTAAAATGTCCAATGGTGTTAATGAAATCCAAAGGGCCCAATGATTGAAATGAAATATGAAGGGCCAAATGGTCTTAATGAAAAACCAAAATACAAAATAGTTGTCATGGTATGCAAAGGGCATCATACAGTCCGATGGGCACAGTGGCCCTAACGGAATCTAAATGGCCCAATGGTCCTTGTGTAATCCAAAGGGCCTAATCGAATCTTGAGGGCATAATGGCCCTAATGGAATCCAAATTGACCTTGGTTTGAGTGTCCCAGCCCTAAATCAACACGTGTTTGTCATGATTTATAGCCACCTTATATACCAAGTTATCCTAAAAGCTAAAATTTGTTCTCGAGGCCCATTAGGGCATCCCCTTATAAAATACTGATTTTACCCCCTTTATGTTTCCCATGTAATTTCACTAATAATTAGAGCAGTTCCCTTATAAGCACCTTTTTTTATTCCAAAGGTGATAAAATTAACTCACTTTTAAAAGAACAGCGCCCCCTATGTATGAATTCATTGGGTTAAAAACTTACTGAAAAACTTCTTACAGACACAACTTTTCACAGTTATACTTTCAAACAAGCAACCGTGTTAATTTATTGTATTAATTCACAAAATGTTCACCAGATGGAGTAAGATATTTGCCTGTTGTTCAGCAAAAAACTGCAGAAACTGACGAAACTAATAAAGTGCAATTTGTTCTTCTACATGAAAATTGTGAATTTACATAAGATAATTAAAATACCGTAGATTATCCCACGTAACATCTTCCATCCAACATGAATAAATTAGGACTTCATCTAGTATTGCACAAGTTGCAAATTTGTTGGTGTCCATTTAATGTGCGTTAAAAAATGTAATTAACTTCTTCTCTACGTACCCCTTATTAATATTAATTGTTAATTTACGAAGAGTATATAACATTAGAAAATAATTAGGCCTACTTTATGACTAACTCGACAGTGTAATTAATTTCACTTCGTCAAATTATGTTTATTTTTAGGTGGAAAGTAATCAAATATAAATAATTTCATCTGTTTCGTCGCATATTAAATCCCGGCATAATATATTTCATGCAAAAAGTACACATTTTTAAAAATAATCACAAATTTCCCGACCAAGAAAAATAAACTGCTCGAAATAAATCAGCGCATGTTGTATTTTAATCCACAAAAGTTCAATACTAAAGTTTGTTTCCTCAAAAATGAATCTTAACATGCGATGTAATCATAAAATGAATGATTTTCGTCGATGGATGAGAATTCAAGATGGCGGCCGCGAAAAATGGAACGTCGTTCGTCGTCGCATCGAATTTTATTTATTTTTACTAATTTTGTAGGAATCCGATAACAGGAATAAGCAATCACCGACCCGCCACAGAACACGATTAGAGTTCATTTATTATTTATTTAACAAAATTTTATTAAAACATACATAGTAATTATAAAATGAAGAGCGATTTTGTTCGATAGAAGCGGCGAATTCAAGATGGCGGCCGTGAAAAATGGAACGTCGTTCTCGCCGCATCGAATTTTATTTGAAAACAAGTTTCGATTGCATCGGCGATAACGGCGAATAAGCAATCATCAATCCGCAACAAAATACGATTAGAGAGCATTATTGGGCTCTTTTCACGCGTTTCCAAGCGCACAAAAGAATGGCTAAACAAAAGGGGAAATTATTATTCATGGCATTCGTAGCGCACATATATGTATACAGGCATTTGAGGTGTCGATCACCACCATCCGAATCTCTCTCTCTCTCTCTCTGGGCAACACAGATTGCGCGGCTCGTGCGCATGCGCGGCGTCCTAGCCCCGCCCACAGCCGACGCCGCTCTCCGGTTGGTGGCGCGTTTCGCCACCAGACGAGACCCAAAAGGCGAAGCGTGTGCACGTTTCTCAATCGGTTCAGTGTTTTTGCGTTTTAAGCAACACGCCAAACGAGCCAAAAATAGCCCTTCTCACTCGCAGCAGGAATAAGTTTCAGTGCCTTTTTACTTGGATTACCGTGTATTATTCCGAATACCTGCGCTGGTGCATCATGGGATATAATAGTGCTGGGCGCCTTCCAACGCCTATCTACTCGACCTTATCAGTGACGTCATTCGCAGGTAAGACGTTATAACGAGTGCACAAAAAACATACAGTTTCTTAAATATTGAACCTAGATCGATATTAAATATTATATAAGAATATGTAAGAACATTGCTGGAATAACAATCGGGTCATTGGATTGGTGCAACAAATTGGTCTCTTGAAAAGGGGCGGGGCTTGTACAAGGACCACCCGACTTCTAGGACCACCTGAGGCTTTCCCCATCTATATCATCCCCTTTTTTTGTATGTGTGTGTAGGGAAGTGGGGGGAACACATGCTATCCCCCCCCCACTTTCAGAGGGAAACCCGTTGGAATTATATAAGGAACAAGGTGTTTCAAAAGTCGGTGAACAATAAATCCTACAATAATATAAAATAAGTGGATTTATTTCGCTTTTAAAAAACCAAAACCAAAAATGAAAATACATTTAATGATTATTAAAAATACATTAAAACCTGTCTATGGTGGAAACTCATAGGACGAGATAAAATGTCCACCAATGACAGGTTTTTCCAACATAGAGATGTTTTTAAAACATTTATCATGCAGTCCATGTTCCCAAAAAAGTCAAATTTTCCACCATGTAGTTTCCACCATAGACAGGTTTCAGACCGCAAAACCTGTCTATGGTGGAATCTCAAGGGACCTGAAAAAACTTTCTAGGTTTATCCAACACAAAAGAGGTTTTTCTAAAAATTTAAATCATGCTGTCATTGGTAAATAAAACGAAAAGTAAATTTTTCCACCATAGACAGGTTCCATTATTGACTGTTTCCACCATAGACAGGTTTCACTGTTTCCGATTACAATTTATAGACTTTTTTCATTAGAAAATCACTTCTATTTTAAAATCCAGTCACATTTTCACATTTTCCGCGTTTCACAGGTTTAAATTACTCGTTTCCCAGGTGATTGGCAACACAGTATTATAGGTAAACTAACAATATGTACTATATCAGTTGTGTAAATACAATTTTTTATTGTATGAAAAAAGGAAGAACAATTCAAGTGCGTTTTGGATTAATGAAACATTTTTTAACGCTGCGCTTAATCAATTTATAATTACATATTAATTAAAATCCGTGAATTATATAGTAATTGCCTGACTGCCACACTAATTAAAAACATAATTAAGTAATTACCACGTTTCCAGAATCTCATTATAGCAAGTTCATATTGTATTACGTGTAATAATATGAATCCCCCGTTTTACGAAATCTCAATTCACGAACGTTTCGCTTTTACGAAGCAACAACAATATAAAATAGTTGTTTGCTTTTTACGAGTTTTATTTCCGGTTTTCCTATTATATTGTAAGATAAATACTTCGAATTCAGTGTTATCTTAATGGCTTTTAACGAACTTGAATTGAAAACAGGATCGTTGTTCCATCTCACTGGTGGCAATTATTAAAATGGAAATTATACTTGTAAAATATATAGAGAAGGCTTATGTGTCTATTCCCCGCCCCCTCTCTTGAACGGAAACAGTTGTCATCAATCCCAAAAACTAAAAAATCTTTTTTAAAACTCACACATTTCACTTTCTAATCTCACACCAATTAATAACCCTCTAATCTATGTTTTCCCTAAGTAGCCATTCTTATGCTGGAACGCCAAAACTCATTGTTAAACCAGTTGAACATTAATATTAAATATAACTGATAGAATCAGAAACATTCACATTATAGAAAAAACACAATTACAATAACAAGCAGTAAAAAAGTGGGATTTAATTTATTTCTGGCCACGCCCCTTTTCTTAATTATGTATTTTAATTAACAATGCATTGCTGAATATGAATTGCTTTGTTGGTTATCTTCAATTTTTCTGGAAAAAACATGAAAATAAAAAAACTATAGTGTTTCCACAGTCAAGGTTGCAGTTCCAATAAAACTAAAACACCATTAACGGAGTGTAATTAAAATACAATCGCTTAATATTGTTTAACCATCTTGTTTATCGTCAATTATAACTTAATATCACCGATGTAAACCAGAAAAAAACAAGTGTTTAACTCGTATTAGTCGCGAGTGAACGTGCAACTTTAATGCCACCTTGAATGTGGAATCACTACATGTGCAGTGTATAATTTATAACCGTGTTCAATGACTCGTCAGACGCTTATTCAGCAAGTAGGCTTAGCGTATGAAAAATCACGCATTGTAATTTCAGACACGTGATGTTGCATATGGCGTGCCATAGCACATTTTCCCAAGTGCAGTGCAATAATAAATAATCGATCAATCAATCGGTTCGAATCACGTGACGAATTAATTGAGCGACGATGTTCAATGTTAATAATAACAAAAAAAGAAAAATATGTGAAGGGAAAATATGAAGAGAGAGAAAGAAAAAAAAGAAAGACAAGAAAAGAAAAGAAAAAAAAAGAGAGGGTGGTAAAAATATAACGACTTTAGTTGAAGCGCCGCAGCAGCTGCCAGACATCATTTCCGGCCGCCATTACAACAGATAAAACAACTTATTTGCCCATTATATTAGGGAAAAATTACGCCATTAATCCACGTATATATATAAAAATATTGCGCAATTTTTCACGCACATCACTTACTGATATTTCTAAAAAGACGGATATTGAGAGACATTGTGATAAAAATGGAGGAAATTAACGATCTAATGATAATAAGTATTTCTTTGTTTCGGTTAGAATTGCTTTTTGGGGACTTGAAACGATTTCTTATCAGTGATGCGAAGGAATCCATGATAAAAATAATTATATTTAATATAAAACACAGAAAAGCAAAATTATTATTATTATTTTCACCAACGCCACCTGGCGGGAAATGTCCCTACTAAACGGCATTGTGTCCCATGTAAGTGAGGAGAAATCAGCTATAATATCCACGAAAAATAATTCAACTATACCTTATCCCGGCTTAAAGGTGAACTGACAGGGCGGTAAAAGTGGACTGTGACCCACCTTGCTATTCGGTTAAAACGGAGACTTGCCACCTTTGGACAGCCATGAATCGCCAAAAAGGGAGACACAGTTAATTGGCCACGCCCTGTCAGCTCACCTTTAAATAAAACTACAGGGTGATCCACTCTCCACAGTGCTAACTTTTTTTCTCCTTTACTGATTGACCAAATTGAAAATTTTTTTTCTGCAAAATAGTACTTCTGTCAATGTCAAAAGTTGTACGGTAGAAATTTAATATTTTCACTTATATGAGTGGAACAATTGGACAGCCAATGAGGGAATGATGTTGCCTGCAGCTATGCAGTAAAGTCTACTTTTACGACCACGTCTCCACTATTTGCCTTTTCAGCTATATTGCAACAAATAAAATGCGCATATAGTAATAATACCCTATATGTAGGAAACATTTTTATCCACTCAATATACCATATATCTCCTTCTTTATGAACTAATTTCTGTATCATCCCTGGAATCTTTTGAATGCACTGTATACATCGATATCATGCACTTTACAAGATTGGTTTGAACATATTTTTCAACAATGTTAAGTTTCACATTGAGAGGAATTTTTCCAAATGATTGATGATCATTTTCGATCTGCTTTCATGTGTGTAGGCATAGGTTGCAATCTGAATATGGGCTATACATAGTAGCAGTGAATGCGCAGAAATTGTGCCTAAAAATTTTCTGCCCTATACTGCTATTAAAACCTACACGGAGAAAACAGTGAAACTTGATGCCGACTTTCTGCGAGAAGCAATCTTGCAACTAAAAGAAGAAACAACATTATTTTTTTTGCTGCTGAAAGGATTCTTATCGACAAAGTCATTTTTCCTGGCACTCACTTGATTGCAATAATATTGCAACATGTGTATTCTCTGTTAGTTTTGTTCCCAAAAAGCCTATGTAGTATATAACTGTTACTCGTTATTGTCACCCATGTTATTGTTATTGAAGCCATTTTTATCAAACTGTAATGAAAACACAGAAAGGCGCTGCATGTTCAAATTAATTTGTTGTTAGTAGAATAAAATGTTTAGTCAAATATTCGTAATAATTTTGCTCTTTAAAAATATATACAGGTATTTTCCTGTTCAGTATGGAGCGACCTTGACTTTGTTTTTAAAGGTAAACTGACAGGGTAAAATTTTTTAAAGCTAATTTCCCGAAACATTTACCATGCAGCAGTCATCTGAATTAGATAACTGTCGAATTTTTTTCCAATTTTTTGTCGTTGATTCGTTATTTTTATACAAATTAGTAAACTTATCAGAAATCGGGATACTCAGGGATACTCGCTGTCAAAATGTCATTCGTATGGCACACCTTTGTACCAAAACATGC
>JAQIWR010000558.1:0-19320 GCA_034695945.1 Glomeris hexasticha
AAACGCGTTTGTCTCGTGTTCGCTCTTTTTTGTTTTCATACACACTGGATTTCTCATACACACTGTAACATATGCACATAACAGATTGAGGTAAAATAATTTGGTTGTTGCTAATAAAACAAGTGAAAATATTTATCATTTCCTAGTTTCAAATAATAATGCACAAGGCATTTGGAGACAGTTAGCTAGGTAGATATATTTTCAAGTTATAATATAGGTAGGTAGGTATACATGTACTCAACAACTTACAGTATTGTACATAATCTTCACCAAGTATAGGTTATACAGGTCACCTAGCTTCTAGATAAAATTTATTACAGCTTTATATACAGATTAACCAATCGCTCCTTTGTACACTTGGTATTTCTGTTTCTGTATTGAACAGCATAAATGTCAAAACTTATGTAAGTCGTATAGGTGATATTAGGTGATATTGTAGCAGTTTAGTGATTTACTTTTGATACCTGTAGCCGTGCATGGTATTCTATTTTAAGATTTTCATAAAGGTTACCCTGACTTGAATGTTGAGATAAAACAAAGGATAAGCCACTAGTATATAAGATTGTGCTGTGTTTGTGTTTGAAACCACTGTCACCATGGAGTTGGCTATTGTATTGCTGGGTATGCAAGATTCTATTGCAATTTATGTTTATTATTTTATTTCAATATGTATACACCTATATTACTATATTTAGCTATTTATTAGAATACTGTATACAATTGGGAACTTTATGATGGTTGTTTAATAATTGCAGCTGTTTTGGCACTTGCCGTGGGAAATCCTCGCAAATCGGTCCGAGACCAAATCACAGATCAAACACACTTTCTGCTATTCACCAGTTCCAACCCAAGTAGAGCAGATGAAATCATTCCTGGTCAAACTTCCACACTGGGAAACTTCGATCCTGATAATGATGTGAAAATAATAATTCATGGATATACTGAATCTGGCGATTCCAATTGGATGGGGAACATGAAAGATGCTTTTTTGGCCAGAGTAAGCTCATTTTCGTCAATGTGATCTGTGCAATTCCAGTGTTATTTATATAGCTGGTTAATGTGCAATCTCATTTCAGGAACCAGATTTGAATGTGATTAATGTAGACTGGGGAAGACTTGCTAATGGTCTCTACGGCACTGCTGTTGATAATACCAAGGTAATTTGCAGCTATAGGCTGGCTAATCAAGTTGAAAATAGGCAAAATAATGTTATGTTATTGTTGTATCTAGCCTGTTGGACTATACGTTGGCGAGTTGGTTCAATTCTTACTGGATGAAGGTTCAGATTATGGCAAAATACATTTGATTGGATTCAGTTTGGGAGGGGAAATTGTCGGTTTTGCTGGTGCATCACACAATGGACGAATAGCTCGTATTACTGGTATGTTATTTTCAATGCAATTAACCTCTCAGATGCAACTTTATTGCTGGATTCATATTTAGAAAATGTCATCATTGCTGCAATAATGTCTTTTAAGTGCTTTGCAAATAATCAAACTCTGCTACCTAATCATGATCTTTCATTATCCAATGTACTGGCCAAGGGCAACCAGATTAGGATAAAGCTCATAGCAGCAATCAGTTAAATCGATCACTATAATAAGATAACGGTTGCCATGCTGAGAAAATAATTTGTTATAATCTGGTAATCTTTATATGTTCTGAAATATGCAATCAACTTTTCCCAGGTTTGGACCCTGCCTATCCTTACTATCAAAACACAGACGAATCAGGACATTTAGATCCATCAGATGGTGTGTTTGTTGATGTGATCCATACTGACAGTGGAGAACTGTTCAATGGAACAATCGGAGCTGGATTTTCATTTTCTGAACCATTGGGACATATTGATTTGTACCCAAATGGTGGACACAGACAACCCGGTTGTCACGATGCTGGTGCAGCACTTCCTGATATATCAAGTAAAGCTACATTTTTATCAGCAATATATCATATGAAACAAGTTTCACACCTGATGGATCTTGAAACAAATTAATTAACACATTTAGTCCACTTGATGCCTAATAAGATTCATATACGTTGTTTTTAATGCAGCTGTTTGTAGTCATCTGAGGTGCTACAATTTGTACATCGAGTCCATAAAAGATGTGCATGCATTCGATAGCTACTTGTGCACAGACTACAATGAATATGGAACTGGTAACTGCATCAACAACTGCCCTGCTGGAGGATGCCCCAAATTAGGTTACAATGTCCGAACTACAGATGTTGGTATTTTTTACCTGGCAACTCGAGACAAAGAACCATTCGATGGTACAGTACATAATTATTTTCACATTATATATGCTTTAAAATTAATAAGCGACTATGTGTATTGCCATTCTTCGACTAAAATTATAAATTGTTGTGTTTTATTAGGAAAACAAGTTTATGTAACTATTCAATTTGCTGATAACCAAGATAAACAAGAAGGCCATATCTTGTTGACACTTGATGGTGACTCTGTCAGTGACACTGCTGAAGTTTTGAAGTAATTAGTTTAGATTCCAGTTTAGCTTTTATGCGTATGTATACATATATCCATTATTTTATATTGATGAAGAGGATTTGTTTCTGTTCAGTGAGGATTCTCCTTTAAATCGCAATGTTAACTACAAAAAAGCAGTTGCATTCTTGAATGACTTGGAAAACTACTCATCTGGCAAAGTTGCTTTTGATAAGGATGGCTTCATCGATACGTCATCAGCACATATAGATTCCATTGAAGTATATGATCCTGAAGCTGGAACTCGGTCATTGTTTATTTTTTATATTTTAATTTGTCTGCAAGTTGTAGGTATACCATAATTAAACATATATTTTCTGCATATATTTTTTTTAGAGTGTGCACTGGAGCAGTTAGGGTGCCTGCAGGATCAACTGAACGAATTGATTTTGAGCCCTGTTAATTTAAAATTTGCTCCAAGGAGTGAAGATTGGAGTGAACTGAATAAACTATAACTTTATTAATTGTGTGTGAATTAATTGTCTGAATAATTGAATGTATTATAAACATGCATATCATTGCATGTCCACACATGAAGGTGTACCATAAACCACCACGGTGATGGTCCATGTGATGGTTCCTGATGGTCTGTGATGGTGGTGTATGTTGGTGGGCAGGGCATGGCAGACACTACTCTTCCACCCTGTTGGTGGGTGATGGTTTGTGATGGTTGGCAATTCCAGATCACGTGGTCTTATCCATTCACCAGCATGGACCATCACCGTGGTGGTTTATATGGTACACCCTATGGTACACCTTCATGTGAGGGATTTTTCTAATAGGGTACCGTACGTTCACCTTAAATTATATGTAAAATGCAGCTTTGATCGAATTATAACAAAACCTTTATTATGCATGCATGTGATGGAAACATTTTAATAAATGCAATCATGTATCATAATGTAATGGTGAGGGTCAATTAAGAGTTAATTATTATAGGGTGAAGGTTGCTTCCTTTGTATCGCTATTGTAGCTATCGTACTGCCATCTGTTGGTCAAGATGCGCAACTCGCGTTCTATGGAACTGTCAATCATCGTCCACTTTGCCGTGAAGATCGCTCCTTGGCTCGATAACTCTTTCTTAGGATTTATGTGTTTCTTGCAATATCGGTACGTCTATTTGTAATCGGCTGCATTACTAGTTAGTTCCGTGTGATAAAATCGTGCATTTGGGCGTTCTTTCAACGATTGAAGCGAAGATTTCTTGCATTCTTGTGTATAATTTTGCGGTGGTCAAGATGTCCGCCAAAGCGCGGCAAAATGGCGCCATTGTTTCTCTGTCATTTTCAATGTGCGCTCCTTGGTCAAATCGAGTGATTGCACGATTGTTTTTTGAAATCTTTTTCCAGATATGTGCATCATTTATCATATTTCATCGATATTAGAAGAAAAAAAAATTGCGCAAAATTTTAACGATATTCTATGAATTGACTGCACACAGCTAGTTTCGTCAATTATTTTCAGGCAAACTGAATTGAACAGAATTGTTATTAAATTGTGCATATAATTTTGCAGGGCTAAACAATGAGCACTGTAACTGCAAGAAAGTCGGTGGTTGGAAATGTAAGTGTGCGATGTCATTTAATTCATGTTTACATTATATTATCGTGACTATAATTAAATATGCAATTTTGCATTGCAGTGGTGTGACGTATTGACAAGTGGACAGATAAGTCAACGTCAATCTTTGACTTTTGTTAAAAAGTTGACAGCATTAGCCGTTTCCAACATTATGTACTTGCGCGCAATCTTCCCCGAAGGAGCTTTTGGAGACAGGACTTATGAAGGCAATTTTCTATATAAAATATTACATCTATAATTATCATACATACTGTATTTTGTATTAATATGTATATTGTTTACTATGCAGAAATGAGTTTTAAACTTCTGAAGGAGAATTCCAAATACCCTGGTGCCAGCGCTCTTATAAAATGGATTCGTGGCGGTTTCGATGCGCTCGATAAGAAATATGTAAAGCTGTTTGAAATTCTTTGTGGATGTTTATATATAGTTCGTATTAAATTCTATAATGTTATTGATTGCAGCTGCGCCAGATGATATTAGGTGTAAGTATAATATGCAAGTCTCACTGCAATTATGAGTGAAATATTAAGTTTCACTATTTTTAGGTTTTCAAGGAAGAAAATAATCCAAATGTGAGAATATTGTAAATTAATAATATTTATTTGTAAAATTTGGGAATTAAAATATATTTTATATTTCTAATTACATGGACAGCTGCTTCTAGAATCTTACACATTTCACTTTGCGTACCAAGGAACCGACACTTCAGTGTTCATGTTTCGGTATATGTCAATTGTTATTCAAAGAATTATTTTGGCGTAAATTAATAAAGTGTGTGATGTTCGTTTTAAGAAATGAGACCCAAATTGGAGAAATTACTGCAACCAAAAAGGCAACCACAATGCTTTTGAGAACTTTGGTTGTGGTAATGCAGAATTTGAAACCGTTGCCGGACAACATCTGCATGACTATGAAGTTGCAGTATTACGATGAAGGTACTAGTATATAATGGAATAGCCGTAAACTGAAATGATGAATCCTGGTTAAATGGAAACTTGTTATAGTTGTGTATTTATATACTATAGTGACTCCTGAGGATTATGAACCTCCCGGATTCAAACCGTGCGAAACTCTGTTCAACTACGACACGGATGTGATGACCGTTAAAATTGGCAATGTGAAAACTGTAATATTTGTTTGTTAATTGCGCTTGTTATTTCAAATCAGTTGTCGCATCGTTATCTTTTATTTGCTTTAATCATTATTGTTATTTTTTTGAATTTGCATTTGCACCGGGAAGCCATTTCACGAGTAAGTTCCGTTTACAAATGAACAAATTTAGTTTGATTGTGAAATTAATTTTCTTCTAAGAGATATAGAGTAATATTACATGTGTTTCTATTCTTTAAAAAAGTATGAAGTTGCGTATAAAGTCTGACAAAGCGCAGTTCCAAATTAAAGATGGAGGGAAATGCGCGGCCGCGCATCCTCAAGGTCATACTATTGAGGAAATGGAAAGAAAAATTGATGTTAGGGAATTGAAATTTATAATTGGAATGTTCACTATTATATTTACTTATATTGTTTTTTTTGTATTGATCGACAAAGGGTGAACGTGATTTGTTGGTCGCAAAGCTGAATGAGTTTGGATTGAATTCTCCAACAAACCAAAATAAAGTAAGTGGAAATCACTATTTGGCAGTGATGAATTGGACTTCCTTTTGATATTAGCACTCTTGGTATTAGCAAGAGTCTATTAGTACAGAGATAATTACAGTTTTTACATGAATATGGCTTGTTTTTTTAGGTAAAATTTGCTGCCGTGGATGACATGGTAATAGACCAAGAAAATGGACCAGAGCCAAGTGGTGAATCAGAGTTACTTAGTGTGTTTCATTATTTTTTAATGGGACAGCTGTTTTATTTTGATTCTAGGCAATGTGCCAAACGCAGATGATTGTGTTCGGTGCCCATGTGGAGTTAATGAAGTGTGTATATACAGTTTGTGTTTTGAGCGGAGGAGGATGAAACGGTGCAACTTTCTTGAAAATGCAGTATTAAACAACTTTTAATTCCAGGATGATGGCTTAATGATACTTTGCGCCATTTGTGACATGTGGCAGCATGCAATTTGCTTCAAAGTTCAGTCGGCAGACGACGCGCCGCAAAAGCATATCTGCGAACTTTGCGCCCAAGTGAGTTATAAATTTGCTTACATTACGCGTGTAGTAGTTTTATTTATTAAAAATGGTAATTGGCGCGTTCTTGAATTATAGGTTGGGAGCCCAGAACGTGAACCAACTGATGCCGATTTAGTCGGACTTTCAGTAGATGCGATTCAGGTCTGAGTGGCGTGAATATTTAGAAGGGAATTTTAAACGACTGTTATAAATGTTTGATGCAAATATTTCAGAGATTGTGTTTGTACAGAAGAAGCTTACAAGCATGTCTTGACTTAAAATGCATCACTCCAAATGAACTGGCCGTACGATTGGGTGTGAAACCCAGCATCGCGTTCGATATTATGGACAGACTTCAAAAGGAAAGGTTTGCAAAGAAATCGCGAGGAGCACAAAGGTGATATTTGATGCATATTTACAACTTCCTCATGTCTGTGACTTGTGATTATATTCCGGCAATTTTTTGAATTGCTGTTCTCGTAGATCGATTAACCGCGAACGCATTCTACGCGTGGGACTTCCCAAATACCTGAGCAAAAATGCAGGAATTGAACCGGGAAATTTCTCACAGGTTACAACGATTTTGCTTTTGCATGGGAAATGTGTTTTATAACTTAATAATTGTTGGTATTTAACAAATTAATAAAAGGTATAGTGAAATTTGAAGTTGGAAAAAATGTAATTGCATTTTTATTTGTTGTATTCAACAATAAGTTCATTATTTGTAATACATATACTCTATCTTAACAGTTTATTACCGGTTTAAAATTCGGTTAAATTGTGTTTCAGCAAACGTGTTCAAGCGCGGTGACTGATTTGACACAACGATCCGCAAAAAGGACCAACAATTACGTAAGGTTTCATTAATTTTTTTAATGGAATAAATATTGTGGTGATGGTATCCAGTATTTAACGATCTGGTTGGTTTTATTTGAAATAGAATATGGATATGACTGAATTTGCTCAAGATTTTAATTTCGGTCCAAGTCAAGACACGGATGATCTTCCAACAGACGCAAAGCGCAAAAAGATGAGCGAAGTTGCCAAATATCTGGCACACATCTGAATTGCAGACTTTAAATATGTTGTATTATCAGTTGAAATTCTATAATTTATTGTTTGTTGGTTTATTGAGCACAAAATGTTATTTATATTTTGGAAGCGAACAATCGCTGAAGTGCAAGCGCTGTTGTATTTTTGCGCTTAATTTGTTTCACGAGTATTGATTTCTCCGCTACTTCAGCTTTGCTGAACAGGTAAAAGCTCCTGCATTAAACAGTTAGTTACAATGGTATGAAACATTGATTACACCTTTTTTTCATTTTGTTTCCTTAGCTAAAGCCTGCGGATCATATATTATATTACAGTTGAAGAGATGGTTCGCGAAGCGGGTTTTGCGTATTCCTCGTTGTGTTCGGATCTGACGAAATTTCCAGTTCCTCGTCAACTTCCCGATGTTCTGAAACAGTTTACAAAAGCTGCCATTAAAACTCATCCATCCGATCTACTTATTTGGGCCTCGGCGTAAGTTAGCAGTTAATATTGTACACGTACAAGTATATTTCTGTACGCCGGGGAGTGTTTTCATGTTTGGCGGTTGCCATGGTTACAGGTATTTCGCAGCCCTCGCTGATGGTGAACGACCTTTGGTGAAGGAGAGGTTGGAATTGGCTGAGAAAGTGAATTTGAAGTGGATAACACTGGGATTATTACGTTTGCTTCACCGACAGGTATATTTGATCGTACACGTAAATGATGCATTTTAATTAAATCCACAAATTTTTTCATAAAGGTACATCAGCCTGAAGTTAGTCTAGTTGAATTGTGGACTTTGTGGAAAGCCCTTTCACTAGACCAAGATAAATTGGAAAGATGTTTAGAAAAAGGTCGATTTCAGGAGACGATTAATTGGATTCAGTTATTGGCCGTCATTTGCCGAGACGTTTCAGCGGTACACATTCAATATCTATTTTTCAAAATCAATAATGATCGACAACTCGATCTGTAATTATACGAGGTTTATTACGGATGTTCATAATGAATGAAATTTGAAATAATGTTTCAGAATGCGGCATGTGCCCTTCGTTTGTTTTGCGAAGTCGTTACCGCGGAACCCGAAGGATTTGCCGCTAAAGTTCCTCTTCAATGTTTCTTGGAATGTTACGAATTTCTTCTCAGAATGGATCCAAATGATCTGAGTCCTGAACAAAAAGATGCTGTTATAGAATATCTGCAAAATTGCGCGTCAGTATCAATTTAATTACTATTTATATTTTGCTGAACATTTTTATGCAAATGTTTTGTCTTGTCCAATATTAGAGATTCCCAAAATGGAATGGTCCATCCGGGTAACTTTTGGTTTAATGGATCACTACGCTGGGAATAATATAAAATGCAAGCAATGAAATTTAAAAGTTTTCCGCTTATTTATTGCAGTTTCACGGTTTGCAATGTGTAATTTATTTATTGCATTATGCAATTACTTTGACATGTACTTTAATGTTATCTTCGAATGTGAAGTAGTACACTATGTTTTACTATAATTTAAAATTCAAAATATTTACATTGTTTTAAAGGGAATATTCATAACATATGTTTGAAAACTTTAATGTAGTGAGTTTTTATGATTGTAATTAAGGTAGATACAACCACTCTTGGTACAACAACTTAATGAAACAAATCACATTGAAACGGTGCTTTTTATTGGGTAAAATGAGAAAAATACATTGTACACCATGGCAGGGAAAGAAAAGCCGAGGTTTATTTTCAAGATTCAAACACCGCATATAACATAACTGCAAATTAAGACACATGTTTCCATTTTCAAATTTCAACACGGATTTCCCATATAACAAGCCAGATGATGTGAGATACAGGGAATGTATTTTGCTCGATAAACTTATTAATGAATTTGGCATTTTGTCTTTCCGGTTCCATTCGTCATGTTGCGTGCCGGTCCGCATTCACCAGTTTCGTGATTAGTACGGACTCCTATCTTAATTAATTACGTACAACATTTTATCCGTCCAATTTTTTCTTACAAAAGTATTTACTCAACCAAAACTCTATTCGGCAAAAAATCTAGAATCTAAATGACACCATTGACGAGCTAATTTGCATAAATTTGTGACCATTATGGCTGCACGGGAGGCATTTTGAGGAGTAGAAAAACCTGCACTATATATGTATATTCGTTTGACATTGAGTAATATAGTGTGTAACAAAGTATAGGGCCAAAATAAATGAGATGCTGAAGCTGTTTTCAGTGAATTAAGCATGTGAGTAGTTTATAGTTCATTTACTGCTTGTCAATGGTTATCATGTGTTCTTTGGGGCCTTCCAATGCTGGCAATGGGGCTTCAACCGTGAGAATACCATCCTTGGACAAGGTGGATTTGATGAGCTCTGGGTTGGTACCCTTGGGCATCAGGAATTCACGGTTGTACTCGCGGTAGACGGACCTGTTCTCGCTTTTCTCCTCATGCTTGGCATGAACCTTGATTGCAAATACCAAAACCATCTATTACATTTGGGCATTGTCAATTATAAAATTAGGAACGTTAATGCATCATTTAATAGGCAATATTTATTTTTGCAAGCCTATATGCAGTGAAACAAAGTGAACTTGTTATTCAATTATACTGCAAGTGCATTGACTCTGCACTGGAATTCGTATGAAAAAGTGGCTGCATTACAATGCTAAAGTTGGCTATCTGTATTCGTGTTGTGGTTAAAAAATGACCAGCGGTCAGTTTTGATTAATAATCTGCACTAGCTGCTATATATACAATGTGTGGGTTGTGCATTATTTTTCTTATTTTCTTTTTTGATGACATGAACAAGGCTGCTCTTGTGCTAAATTTACTTGCAAAATGTTCAACACTGAAAGTGTTTTGAATTCCATTCTTCGCTTTTCCTTTTGAAGCTATTTTAAATTTCATCAAAACAACTCACTGCAATACGGCACCATAAGTATGCATTGCATACCCATGGTTTAAAATTGTCTGGCTTTTTTTGTTGTTGCTGGAATTGTTAAAGGAGTATTTATATTCACCTGGAGCTTGTTGTCAACTGTCTTGACTACAATCTCCTCAGGAGTGTATTGGCTGACATCAAAGCGCAGTTTAAGTTCCTTGCCATTTTCTCCATCTTGAATGAGGGGTGAATGCAGACCATCGAGCCAGGTTCGAACTTCTGTACGGTGTGTTCCAGGTGCTGGTGGTGGGCTAGTTGGCGATGGGGGCGTGGGTGAACTGCTGACAGACAACCAGTCAAATATTTACATTTCACATTTCCTCCAGCTCCAACTATGCAACACAATTTCTCATCCATATATCAAACAAAGCACTTTGCAATTCTCAAATGTTCACTGCAGCATAGAATACATGTACATACTATATAGCATTCAATTTAGCATTGCAGAGCATCAATTTTTCTATCATGTAACCCTCTGGTGTCTGCATGTTTTAAATTATAGGGAGTTCTCTCTTCTAAACTGTAACATGCCAAATTCATTTATATTACATGCATTGGAAAAATATATAATTATATACGATTGAAATATGCCAGAATCTGCTTCAAGGAAATTTCGGTTTTCCTGGATGTTGAAATCACATATTCCAATTGTTTGCAAACATATATTCACAAATATTTCCTGTTATGTAGGATATATGTGAACTTGGATATTTTGCATTTTGTTCCTGAAACAAAACTTTTCACAACCAGAGGGTTAAAATTAAACATGCAGATTGTAATTGCATGCACATTTACACAGTTTCTTCCACTTAGATTAGAACACCCCTGCCTCAAATTACAGGGTGACCTAAAATAAGGTTTAGTAACATTTGGAGCAATATTACTTACCGAATCTCACATTCTCTAAGAAAGCTATGTAAGAAATGCGCAAACGAAGAAACAATATTATTAATGATAAAACGGGTTAGAAAGAATTGTTGTTTTGTGTATTGTATCTTATATTAGATGGGAGAGTATTTTGTATATTTTGCATTAATTATATATTGAGCAAGACAACATTGAAGCTTATAGGCATTTGCCTTGTAAATTTGCTCGTCAGGTCGCCATTTTCCCGATTTGTTGTCGAAGTGGATGTAGTTGTAGAAGAAGTGGAGGAAGAAGAAGTAGGAATAGTAGTAGCAGTAGCTTGTGGCTTTTGTCCATCGATCCAAGTGTGGAATTCTGACTTGTGAGTTGAGGACAGCCCAGATGAAAGGCTGCAAATAATTAGTGCACCAATACCAAGTCACGTGACAGTACCCCAATTAGTATGCTGAAACAATTTAACACTATAGAGCGAAGAGAGAACTTCATTAATTACCATCTAAAGTGGTGAAAAGAAACAGGATATAATAAGCAGATGACATTTTCTGTCTGGAAGTATGAAATTGGTGGTAATATAGGGACTGTCATTTTTCAATGGAATTGTACAATTGTAAATTGAAAAAATCCCAGTTTTATCTTTGGTTTTATGTAATATTTCGTATTCAGTGTTGGGATTAATGTGTACATAAATCCAAAATGGCGGCGGCCATGACATGTTACTTAATTAGCAAGCACCACCTTTTATTCCAACATATGGATCAATATGGCCAATTGCACAGGCAATAATTATTGGCCAATAACTGATTTTCATTGATATTAATGGACTGTTAATATAGGTGTAATAGTACATAGATACATGAGCGTTTGATAACATTTGGCGGCCATCTTGTTTTGCAGCTAACTGCAATTCAAATAAAAGGCTATAAAAGCGGGATTTTAAATTGCATTATGAGTTATTGAAGAATATGTAACTTGAATCATGGAAAGTATTGCAATATGGCAGGTTTTCATGCAGACCTGGAAAGTCATGGGACTTAAATTGTAAGGAGTTTAGTTAATTTATTAGAGAAAGTACTAGAATATATTATTAGAATATGTTTGTTTAATAAGTGGAAATTTCTGGACTATTAATATAAATATATAAGTAATTCCAATGCTGTGCGTAATTGTGCTGCATGTTTACATTTCCAAGAAACACAAATCGATAAATCGTGGTATTGTTTTTTCTTTATACGAGCTAAAATATTGATCGTTTCGATCGATGGCCAACATCCGGGACTTTTCCCAGCCTGGAAAATACTTTTATACTGTATTCTGTATCATATTTTTCTATGGTCACTTTTATGGGGATTGCACTTCACACTAGCTATAATTCTATACTAATATTTATTTATTAATGACTATATACTAATTTCAGCTTTATGCAATATTACATTACAGTGTAACGAGCAACAAGTTGTAACTATTATTTTCAACAGCGGAAATCATTAAACTTGATATAGGGAAATTATTATTAATCAAAACATGTAAAACAAATCTGTGGAATTTAATCATGTTCATTGAAAGATTAAACACAATTTGAAACTATATTATTTTAAATATAAAAAAATGATCATTAATTGAAAACTTGAAATGTCATATGGAAATAGTGCCAATTAAAAGTAGTACAAATGTACATGTAAAACATGAAACCTTTTTTTGAAAAAAAAGTTACATTAAATTTCCATGTAGGAAAGTAAAACAGCTGTCATAATTAATGTATCAAACATACATAATAATGACAGTGTTTTAACAACTCAACACTGCTTTGAACCAAGTTTGAACATTTCATTGCATCCAAATCCCACAATTTTCAAAAATTGTTTTTCTTTCATTTTGTGTATTACATAAAAACATGTTTCCTGTTCACACCAAAACTAGTTTTTCTTTCGGAATTTTATCGAAGGACGTCTGATGCTGTTTTTTTCCATTCATCTTTTTTGAAATAGCCAATTAAAAAGGGAGGGGGGAATTCAGGGAGTGGTTAGCAATCCTTGACCCTCTTGCCACCGTGAACATTTTTCGTTGGGTGTGTTTGCATGGCTGTGACGTCATCAACAGAACCCATTCTGTAATTTTCCTAGTAAGGCTATTGTGATTGGCTGGGTAATATGGTGTCTGTTATAAGGCTTCGTTTATTACGGGAGTGCAAACAACACACTTGGCAACACAAAAAACATAAGCAATATGTCTGCCATGCTTCGCTTATTGCCTTTTATGGCATCAATGAGGTTTTTGACTGGACCAGACCTATAGTTATGGAAGGTCATCTGTTACACCAATTTTATCCTCACAACTTTCTCTTCTTTTCTTTCAAAAGATGATGAGCTAAAAATAACCACACACATCTATTTTGCTTGAAACCTGTATTTTTATTATCTGCACCAAGAGTCTGCACCTAACACTTGTAATGAATTTAATTAATTAATTGTAATTAATTTTATTGTGTCCCATTTTAATTGCAACACTGGTTTTCGCACCTAACTACTATAATTGTACAATTTATACACAACCCATGTTTACTAATTTTGGCTTGACACCAGTTTTATCAATCAATCGGCTAATTACATGTTATTTCACTCTGGCCTCTTATTACACAGTGTATATCCGTTTTTGTCCACCTTTTCATATGCTATTATTCCATTGGCTGGCCTTTCACACATTTCAAGGATATGTATTACCACCGCCCATGACGTCATGTTTCGCAACTGCTCTGTCCTGATTTGGAAACTCATTCAATCCCATTTGAAAAAGTCAAAAGGTAAGTACGTATACGTGTATAACAAAAAAGCTATATATGCCAGTGACACACCTACGCCATTTCACTTGTTTGCGTTTTTCACGAACATTCTGAAACATTCTGAAAATAGTGTCAAAAATGTCCAAATGACCTACAGATCGGTCTGACTGGTGTAATGGCGGCCGATCGAAGAACGTCCGACCAATCACAGTGTATGAAATAAACAAGTTATTTTTGGGGATCTGCACGTGTACAAAGTACTTTTGCTCTTCTAGCTGCTAAAATGTATGCTGAAAAATATGCTTGCAAAACATTGATCGCGTTCCCGCCAAAACTGTTCCTATAGCAACTGACATGCTTGTACTCATTGCTTGCACATGCATGTATCGAACATCTGGAAATTCCAAATTTACCGGTTATGAATCCAAAAACCAGACAATAATTAACATAAAGTAATGCATCTTTAAGCCAAATCCTCATTTTTATGAAACTCTCATGACTCCACGTTTCAAATTTAAATGAAAAAGGTTCGGGGCGATCCGCAAATCGAATTCGAACGCGCGAATCGGTCGCCATTTTGTCGTTGTCACGAACGCTGCGCGCATCTCGGTCGTAATCCTTCGTCATCCGGCCGGAAAGTGCTTTTAGACACAGCATTAGACAGCATGAGAAGGAAGTAAGGAACTTTCGTCAATTGTTGCGCACTGTAGTTCGACCCTGAAGGGGATGATTTTTCGCACTGGCAGCGAGCGAGCGAAAGAGAATGTACTGTATGTATAATTTTGGCCGAATGACGTCAACGCGGTTTTTGGCATGGCTTGTGCGCGTTAAATTTCGCATCGAACGAGTAAACTTTTCACAAATTCAACGCCAGCCATTCAAACGTTGCTGCATAGGGATTATTTTACGATATTTACATTGGGGTTTTTGCAATCGGTGCGATAAATGGCCGTTCGGTTTGTGTGTGTTTTTGGGAAAGTTTCATTGCGGATACGCGGTCTGTAAAACTTGTTTCCAGTTCTATTTATGTTTGCCGATCATTCAGCGGATCACACGTTTCCGCAATCATTCGGTTTCCTCTTCTTTTTGTCTTATTTGATGAGAAAAAAATTTTTGTATGTTCAGTATGCCATAGCTGGAGATATTTTTAAAGTAAACTTCCGCGTTTTTGAATATCGGAAGGAAAAAAATGGTTGCCAAGACAATAATATTACGTAATAAATTTTGTTACTCATCTCCCATAAATATCTGAATATACCCAAAAAATCCACTCATTGTATATTATACCAAGGATTATACGTATACTATGACATACTGTACCTGAATTACACCGTGTAATATTTACTTACAATGCGTTTTTGCACACTTGTGAGACAAAAAAATCCAATAGTTTTGAAATAATGGGGTAATTTTATATTTTATGGGCATATAGAGTTGCATTTTAACAGGTAATTTGAGTACTTGACTTTACAAAATTTTGTAAAAAGTTGACAATTTTCCAATTCCCTGACTTTGACTATTAATTTCCAGGATTTGGCATATGCTAAAAAAAAGAAAGTAGGCCTATTTTAAAAGACAAAACAAATGAGGATGATGCCAACTGCGTGTTTATCCAAATACATTTCGTCCAAGGATAAGATGAATATGGCATCACACGATGAAGCTGTTGATCTAAGAAGCCACGCCTCTTTTACTTTCCACCAATCACATTCACTGTATTTAATATAAATATGACCGAACATGACATGAACTTCCTTGCAATATCACATCATCCCAATTATAATGCCATCATGTTGTTCTTATCCTTGAACAGAATATAGTAGAACACACTAGTTAATATTGTATTTTAATTATTGGTTTGAATTGAATGTAACACATTTTATAAGTTTAGCAAATTTTCGATGACACAAGTTGTAATTTCTTCAATAACTCATTGAACTAATCGTTTTAGTTGAGTTCGGTTTTTGTAAAACTGGTTCAATGGCGGATCAGTTTTCTATTAATATTAGTTGACTATAATTTCATTCACATGCAATTTCTAATTCAGCCACACTAAAAAAGCAGTTGTTAACAGTATAGCGGTATAAGTATATTAGGGTAAAAGGGTCCATACAATTCATGTTACAAATATTTTCCAAAGTGGGTTTATATAAGTTTTGCTTTTATTTAAACAAAGAAAACATAATGTGAGTACTATAAACGTGTTTTATATTACTTAGTAATTACTTATTAGAATGGATTCGGGGAGTATACCTTGTTCTTGTGAGAAATGGTTGCTCCCGGGAAAGGAGTTCACTCCGAAATTTGTTCATCTCCTCCTCCATCTTCTTCATCTCGGATTCAAACCGATCCCGGATCGAGTTGAATTCCGTGTCCAAAATGGACGAATTAAGACGCATGATGGGAACTCTCCGTTCTGGTGCCATTTTTCTCTTCTCTTTTAAATCACAGGAGTTTGGTTGCAAACGATTGAATAAATAGATATATTATTATTATGCTCTCCTTGCTTGCTCAAAAGCTCTCCGTCTTTTTCTGTCCAGTGATGCTGCTGCGCCGATGCTTTTATAGACGCGACGGCAGCGCCACTGCTCTGCGGTGGCCGAATCGGTACCTATTTCAGTTTGCCCCCTTTTTTTCCCTCACTGCTCTCGTCTTTCTGTCTCTTTCTCTTCCCCCATTTAATTTATCGCCGTGTTATTTATTGACGTGTGAACCGTTTACAGCAAAACTAACTGCACTTATATAGGTCCATTTAATTTGACTCGGTTTTGTTAAAGAAAATGACGAATTTTTGGAGTAATGACATTCACTGCATTTAATCTGATCTGGTGATGATGTCATTATAAAAGAGAAATATTAAAAAATGTTTAAAAACATATTAACGTTTAAATATTTTTATCAGTGAAAGAGGAAATGAGTATTGTTTTATTAATGCAGATGATGTCATTTTTTAGTGTTGAGTTGACACATTTAGCTGATTAATAAATTAAAGCAACTAAAAAGAGCATTTTTATCATTTTTAAGTGATGGGAAAGTTTTCCTGATCATTTCAAAGTGTTTGAATATGTGTTAGTTGAATGTTGATTATTCGGTTTTAAATGCACAGTTAAAACAGTCTTAGCTTTCCAGCTTTGCTTTCTAATAATAATAATAAAAAAATAAGTTGGCAAAAATGTATATTTACGGTTGCATGCAAAATAGCAATTTACACATGTGTGTGTGTTTTTGGGATGAATTAAGAAAAGCGCTGTCGTTGACAGCGCCCTCTTGCGGCTAAGTTGCCAATTCTATCTTTATACACCCACTGATAAACGTAGTGAGTGGGTTTTGCAAGTGGGACTATAGGTGATTGGGCGGAGCAGGGATTTTTTATGTATGTATTGTTATTTATTTCGTAAAAGAAAGAATCCGAAGCGGTATTTGGCAATATGTTGCAATGTCAGAACATTGGAGAATGTTGGAGGGGAACAGTGTGCCAAGTTTGCGGCTATAGTTGTCTATTTTAGCAGATTTTAACACTGGAAAAAAGTTGTTTGGCTTGGCTTGCTCTCTTTTTTGCAATGGGTAGCAGACGAATTTACACGTCCACTCATGAGCCAAACTCGCCAAACGGTTCCTTTCACAACGTCAGCCATACCTTCAAAAACATTAAATAGCTCTTTTCGGAAGTGAAATGTGTTTTTTTTTACCCTTGTCATCCTTTCCAATGTTCACTACTCTAAAATAGACCAGATTTATGATTTTACCTTGTGATGTCGAATTAGAATATTTCTTTCAATTCAGACATTATTTGAATTTTTAATTTGTAATTTTCGTATTTAGTAACCTGTCTACTGTGGAGGGTTAATAGGGTTTCCACTGTAAACAGGTTTCACTGCATGTTGTAATGATGGAAAGCTTGTTTTTGGTTGTAAGAAATCCTAAAAGAAAAATCAGTGTCAGTGTATCATTCTGAGTACATGTCATGTTGTAAGTGAAAAGTAGTTTCTATATTTGGCTTGATGCTTACATGTACCTACAGTGTAGTCATTTGGGGTTTTGTGAGTAATTTGGTGTAGGAAAGAGTTAAAAGTGGGATTGAGACATGTATGTATATATGTGGCTTCATTGCCATTTTGGGTATTGAAACAACCTTGTAATGTGCCAAGGTGCAACCAATACTCTGATGTCACACCATCCTACACGCAATTTACTCTTCCATTTCCATTCAAGCTGATCCAGTTATTTACCTACATTCATTTCTTGAATATAGTGCCAAAAGTGATATCGGTTTATATACAAACTGCATCATAGGCCAAAATAAATATCTTTCCATTGTTTTAAAATGTAATTATAGCTGTGTCCGGTCCCCATTTTGTAAGGTTGTCCCAATTGTTTTCATTAAAACATGTCTATAATTTTAATGTACACGCGTACTTGTTATATAATATATATTACAATGTTTTTATGTTCCAATTCTATGATTAATTAGACATTTGAACGTGTACAATTTATAGTAGTAGGTCTTCAATTATTTTTTTAAAAATATGGAACGTGACAAAATAGTATGTCAATAATACGAGGTCTAATATCTGATAGTATATAATTTATAGACAAGGTGTTTGATGCAATAATGAATATGGTCTAAATTTCGATCAAAGATTCGAGTTGTGCATTTCAATTTAATGGATCAAGCACTGAGAAGGTATAATTTATGTGTTATTGGTGTCGCATATTATATATGCGCGACAAAATGCGCGTTTTCATTCCCCGCACGCACCAAACGACTCTAGCTTTGAATGTGCATTTTGTCGCACGTTAGAACAATTTTGGCTTGCCTGAAAATGGAAACAGGGACGAATTAACGCATGGGTATGTGATCATCATGGAATGCGGGCGATTTTGAATATCGCTTTCCAATGAAAACGCACCTTAACATGTGTTCCAAATTTCAGCCGTGTAAGATGTCGGGAAGTGCGTTAAAATGAGTGAAAGGATGCAGAAAGCAAACAAACAAACTGACACTGTGCAAGTGCAGTGTAATAAAAATAGTTATGGAGAGGAAGGTTATTTTGTTGAAATGTTACGTAATATCTAATTTAAATTAAATAATATTGAATTTTAAATATTTTATTTTACACCATGTTTCTACACACTTGCTTTACTGCATGACACGAGCAGTGATGCATAAAGGCTAATTGGGGAGGCTCTAAAAAAACTTTTCACTCTGAAAGTGGGGCGAGGCGATACCATACCTATCTATTTTCGAAAATATAAAGATTTTAGAAACTGTTCCCATTAAATTACTTTGGTTGACAACATTGAACAACTGCACCATTGCATGAATTGGAAATTATTAGCCATGTTATTAGAGTCCCTGCATACAGATAATTAAGAGTAGCAACAACTCAGGAAATAAAATCTGCGATAAAATCCGAAATACCTATCTGGAATGATAGTTGCATTTATTTATAACAATTATATATTATTTGGTGCAACCTGCAGGTTCTGTA
>JAQIWR010000559.1:0-19316 GCA_034695945.1 Glomeris hexasticha
AAAATACATATATTGCACTGTATTTTGACTCAGTTTGATAATAATTTAATGGAAAAAGTGAATTTCTGCAATGTGTATATACCTTGTTTTAAATTTCCTGCCAGCATTCCTCACACGTGACGTCAGCAGCAAATCTGAACAATGTAGTACAATACTCGTGCAATGCTACATTGCTACAATACTGAAATGACTGGGATTGGCAACATCGCGCTCCCATACTAAATGAAAGATGACGTCACTGATTGCCGACGTCACAACGATGTGACGTTGCAACCAGCGACTTCCGGAAAGGGCGGACGGCGATGGTGCATCACTGCCTGAGTGACGCGTTTGCCTGTAACATATATTTTGGAACACGATATTTGATACGATATTCTTAATCCTGGTTAAATCGTTTAATGCATTTCCCTGAGGATTTTCCACCATATCATGCGATTAAGTGGATAAATAAATTCAGTCACGGCCGGGACAGTTTTATGACACCCAACAATTTATTTCACCTTATCAAAATGTATACAATTCACCATATGCATACTTTAATCCAACAATTATTATTGTTCTAAATTTTATCCGACCACTTCAACGTATTGTTCAGGATTGCATTCCCTTCCCAGAGCTTTAATTGTAGCATCTTTTTGACCATATCTGGTGCAGAAAATGCATTTATTCTCTCCTCCTATTAAAGTGCCATCTGCTAAGCGTGCACAAATTGGAGTTGGATAACTGTCTGTTGCGCAAGAATCTGGCTCATAATCTTCTCTGTAATAATTCGCACACTGCGGGTCATCTGTAGGTTTGCCACCGACTACTAATGGACCGCAAGAAAATGATCCATAGGTTGGGACTCCTGAAAAAAAAATGAACCATTTGGTTACGTGTTTTAAGTATGTATGATGCCAGTATTTAATTATACATTGTTATTATGAAATAAAATAAACTACTCAAAATATAATAATAAAATTAATTTATTCAATAGTATTATATTTAAGCCAATATTACTATTGTTTTCAGAAAGTGTTGTGCATTAATACCCTAAAATTCATGTAAGTGTGAATTATTGGCAAATAACTGGGTTACAACTAGTTACATATAATAACATTTTGACCCTTTTCAATTATTTAGTAGCTAATCGAATGGAAATATATGAAAATAAATTTTTCCAATACCTATTTGTAGAATTGTAGCTTCGGTGTTCCCATATTTGGAGCAGAAATTACATAGGCTGGTTCCAGTGACGTATTCATTGTTGAGAATGGCACAAATGGGCTTATCTTCGTCAGTGCTGTCAGTGCAAGTTGTGTACCCATACTCGTTCAAGCAAGTTTGGTCACTATTGGCATAATACCCCACTTGTATCTGTCCACTTGAGAAACTCACCAAGCCCGCAAACATCTGTATATATAATAATTTTACAGCAAATATTCAACACCATCATGTGACAAACAGCTAAACTTACCAATGGGATTGCAAAGAAATTGTTCATCTTGGATGCTATAGCGTTGACAGCAATAATGGGATTGTTCTTGCTCTACGTTCTACCTTTGCTATTTTATATGTTCATTTATAGAAAAAAATGTACTCAAAACTGTCCAATAATTTTTACTTATTGACAGTTCCAAGAATTCTGTCCGCCTTTATTTGTTGCTTATCTATTCATCAGTCAGTTTCAGTGATGTTTAAATTTGTAGTTTATTTACTGACATGCCGTTAGGTTGAATTATTTATTGTTGTGTATTATGCGGTCATGCAACACCTCTAAATTGTAAAAAAAAACACTAATATATCTATATATTTGATTGACATTATTTGCAAGAAATATAGGAAATTTTGTTTGTTATTAGTATATATTTTGCGGATTTTTAGCTACTTTGCTATATTGAATTTAGTGAAATTAGCATCACTTTCAAATTTATGCCATGATTTTCCAACATAATAATATATTCAAATGGCAAAACCGAAAAATGGATGGGGAATTCCAATGTGTCATATTTTTAAAAGTAAACTTTGTTTTCGTGTTTATATTATTTGCATAAGGGTAGCTTTAAGAGGAGGCTGCACTGCATCACATATGGGCTGCAATAAGCTGACTGTGGTAAGGGCTTTCGCATTTTGGTTCAATTTGTATCCTGGAATGATGAATTGTAGGCTATATAGCAGTGTATTTTCAATGAACATGCCCTATATACAACTTTGTAATTGCTGCATTATATCGCGACCTGGGAAAATATACATTTTGAATGACCTGGACTCAGAGTTCCAATGAATTAACCATTTTGATTTAAAATTAATCTCTATATGAACGGTTTTCACGTTCTTTATAATTTCATAAGTTTGTTGGCGGTGGCCTATGTTTCTGACCCACCCTGTAAATGTGCACCCATCGATTTTATACAGACATGCAGTTTTGTTAATAAATATGTGTTTCTATATCAATTGCAATATACATTCACCAATGATTGAATTTATTGCTTGTATCTATACATAAAACAATTTTAATTAGAGGTGAAAATTATGCAAAAGTGGGGTTTTTATAGTCCAGATTAGAACGCTTAAAACGCTTATAAAATGGTCATATTTCAGTTATAATAGTGATTTTTTTTCTCCATTTTTGCTGCAATATAATTTTGTTGACAGAAATATTGTGACCGTTCTTGCATGCATGAAATATGTTTTTGCTTGCACTGTATACTCGTGTTCCTGAAACAGTTGTTTGCAATATTGCTATATGTACCTATACGCGTATTTTACAATGTTTATTTATTGGCAGGTCACAAACTCTTATTATTTATTATAACAATGTATGTCCTCGACCCACATCACAAAGATATGGGGATAACAGTATAATGCCTGCCTGCATTTGCTGACAGTGTTGGGAAGAAATTATTAGCATATAGCAAGAAATAAAATATGTTTTACAAACTGTATGTTATAATACCTATGTATAATTTAGAAAATTGTTAGCTTCATTGCTGAGTAGTTTTTTTTTAAATATCTTTATTTTGACGTTATGTGCAGTGCATTCACAGCAGAATAATATAGTAGGTACTTCATAAAACTAAGCACATATGTGTAAAGGGGTTTTCCAATGTTATTTCAGCATTGACATTTTCGAAAAGTAAACATTCGTACTTTGCAAATCGATAGTTTATCGACATCATTCATTGTTTCCCTTTGCTCGAATGTGTAGCCTATATTTCACAATATTTGCACAAAAATTAACAAAATGGCCTTTATCACAGGACACAACCATTACAAATGTATTATGTTAGACCTACTAATATATTATGTATTAATTACTTGAAATTTACATTTTGTTTTCAGAACTGCATTTATTCAAGGCTAATGAGCAATTAAGAATGATATTGCCGTTTTTTTACCAACAATTTACTGTGGGTTTGTGGCACAAATAAGTTGTCATACATAACACGTAATAGCTATAGTATGCAAGTATTTTTAAGAAAACTAAAATTTAAGTCTATGTGCTAAAAAAAACATCCGATTCGGAAATTATTATATGGCAAATGAATGTTGTTATAAATTTTTACAAACACATGGAACGAGTATTTCCCAACATTATACATGGTTGATAGAAATAATGTAATTCACAGATATATTTGATGACATATTTTATTTCTCTATTTTATAACTGCTATACAATAAACCAAAACCATATAGGCACCCAATATAATGCTTTACAATATATAGTATTATCCATAGTTGTAGCAATATAACCATTATTTTGTACTTATTATGGTCCCCATCCATAGTCTGCAGGATTGCAAACTTTTCCCAAGGCTTTAATTGTTGCATCTACTTGACCATATCTTGTGCAGAAGACGCATTTGTTACTTCCTTCTATTAGAGTACCATTTGCTAACCGTGCGCAAATTGGATAGGACTCTTTTGTGCAAAAAGTGGTGTAATCTGTTTCATAATTCCCTGATCTGTAGAAATTCGCGCACTGTGGATCATCTGCAGGTTTGCCACCGACCATCAAAGGACCGCAAGAAAATGGTCCGTATGTTGGGATTCCTGAAAATGATTTTTGTGAATATTATATATAAATATATGCATATACATTGTTCAAGTTAGTTATTGAGCCATATACAAACTCGTGCACATTTTAAGGCAGTAAAGTGCAGCTAATTAAGCTATTTTGCTCTTACATTACTATGTTTTGCAAAGCTATAAAATAATATCAAGGAAGGGAAACATTCAATATAGGGCCTATATGTTTGTTTAAAAATTACAATTAATAAAAATAATACATTTTGCCTTAATCGATAGAATTGTACTGAATTTATAGAATGAGTTGATTAATTCTGCATGTTTTTTGGTAAACTAATTATTGCAATTACCTATTTGTAGAATTATAGCTGCAGTGTTACCATACTTGGAGCAGAAAAGACATGTGTTGCTTTCAGTAAGGTATTCATTATCATTTTGAATAGCGCAAATGGGAGCATATTCTTGAGTGCAGATAGTGGCCCCAACAGTTTGCACACAAGTGGGATCACTATTAGCTGGAGATCCTACTTGGAGCTGACCACTCGAGAAACTGACCGATGCCAAAACCACCTGTGCATCAGTTTAAAATCAAGGTTTATCTTAATTCTTAAAATACTACCCTATAATAATAATGACAAAATGCAAAACTTACCATTGAAATAACAATTAGTGCGTTCATTTTCAATTTTTCAATGCTGTATGTATTTCTGTTAGCAGTGATGATGTGCTTGGTTGAAACTGTACTTTCTTTGGCCTCATACTTTCACATTTATATGTTCATTTTTCAAACAAAAAACAAGGTTCATGGAACGTATTTTATTTGCAATGTTGTCATATATACTGCTATACTCGATCATGTATCACAATTTATTTGTCTTTATTTGCCGCAGTTTGTTTTATAGATAAATTACTTTCAGTAATGACTCATATATATGTCTATCAATTGTAACACTTAGTTACTGTATGAGAAGCTGTAATGTATTTCATGTTTTTTACCCGCAAATATTACGACGTTTCTGTTATTGATTGTGATGTATCATATCCTCTTATATGTATTGCACTATTTAGTTTGTTGAATTATGAAGTAATTATACTGTATATGGTTTTTCCATGCACACTGAATGAAATTATTTCACAAGATAGTATTTTTAATATAAAGAAATAAATATGACGGGGAATCCCAATTTCGCATTGACGTTTTCTAGTGCAGTTACAATGAACTAAGGTCAAAAAATTTTAAAACTATTTCAAAACTCTATTGACAATTCGTTGACTCACTTTGTCATTATGCATGACCTGCAAATGTATTAGCAAATGTATTTCATACATAGGTTACATATACTATATATAACCAATTTTATTTCTAGCATAAAAACCATCGCTAAAAATGGGTAATGTTACTTAATAATAATTACAATTTCATGAAACTATAATAGGTTCATTCTAATTGTTAAAAACTTATTAAATAATAATTGGATGTTTCCAATTTGTATTACGTTTACTGCCTCTCATTTCATTTCAGGATTTAACAACTGTAGTAATAAATATTCTTATACGTAACAATTATAATTTGTTACAGGGACATAAATTATACTAAATGTTTATGTTATATTTTTATTACTGAGCATAACATATAATGTACATAATAGAAATGTTGATAAACTCCATTCATTTATTTCACTACATCACTTGCCGGATTTTCTTATTAATGCATGTTTAATTGGTATGATTATTTATGAAAATACATAACGATATTAGCAGATATTTTATACATTGTAATAATTGTCCCATGTTCAAAAGATTGTGAAATAAATTGTTTATATTGATATAATTTATAAGTTTTTAATGTTTTTGTGGCGTGTCATTTGGACATGCCTCTGCCATATGCTGGACAATGGCACTGGTGTCTCCAAAATCATTGCAGAAAAAGCACTCGTTGTCTGACGTCACTAAGGTCCCATTGTCCAATTTAGCACAAATTGGTGACAAGTTCCTTGGACATGCATATTGCTTGCTCTTTGCCAAATTGAAGCATGCAGGATCATCATTGGCCCTACTTCCAACTTTCAGTGGGGAACACACAAATTCCTTTTCTTCTGCATCTACACGTTAATAATAATAATAATCATTATATGTGTATATCTTCACTCAATTCACTTATTTTATGTGTATAATATACCTGTTCCAACGCTGAGTATGTGCACAGCCATATTCCCATACTGTGAGCAAAAGTCGCACTTGTTGGAACCATTTACATAAGTGCCATTACCAAACATGGCGCAGATTGGGGCGTATTCCCTTGTACAAGCCGCACTTCCCGAGTATAGCACGCATTCAGGGTCATCATTTGCAAGGCCTTCTATTTTCAAAGGTTCGCATTTGAATTCCTTTTCTTTTGAAAATCCTAGAATGCAAAACATAAGGATAAAGTGAATGAGGCAGGGAAGTCGACTTTTGAGAAATATTTTCCCATGCATTGTAGGGAAGCCAGCAAATAAAAACTTAAATCCACATACCTTGTTGTAGAATAAGGGCGTTGGTGTTGCCATATTTGGAACAAAAACTGCAAGTGTTTGCTTCTTTCAAGTATTTTCCCCGAAGTTTTGCACATATTGGGAAAAATTCCCGAGTGCATGTTGTTTTATTTACTTGAGCTTCGCAAGTTTTGTCACTGTTAGCAGTTTCACCTACTTTCAGTGCACTACCAACAAGGAGCAAACAGGTCAAAATAACTCCCTAAATTATTCAAAAAATAGCATTATAACAGGAGTACAGAATATTGAATATTGGTCGATTATAAATATATAATTCAGCTTACCAAAAATACGAATTGTATTGGTTTCCACATTTTCCCTCTCAATATACTAGAAGAACAGCTCAGTGTGACTTCTTATGAGATAAGTTATATACTGTATATGCTACTATTTTTTTTATGAGCATTTGACATTTAGGGCGGACCAGATAAATATAGGACGTCCTGGTTTTTGTTTGAATATTTTACTTTCTATGGTTACCTGTTCCGCCCGTTTCTCAGAACTGGCTAATTTAATTGTTAAGACGTCAAACTTAAAAAAAGAAATACATTTTTATCCTAGATACTAAAATTCCCAAATACAAAGTTATATTTTTTTACCAGGATAATGAGTTGAAAAATCATCAAACATAAAATATAGGTGCAAAATAAAGTGCTAATTTATATAATATCTAAGGATTACATGTATTTGCACTACCAGAGAATCACTATATAAATATTTGCATTGTTCACACCAGATTAAATATAAATCGGACACTTGCTAATGTTTAGGTGTTTCCATGGTATAGCAATTGCTATGTACTTTGTAGGAAATTTAAAGAATAATGTAAACGATTTTCACTTGCAGTTTTTGTTGTTTTTTTTTCACAAAGAAAATGAGAAAAAATACAATAAGTTTGTGACACAAATAGGTTGCCACACAAACACACATCGATCATTAAGACAAAAAAAAGAAAAGCTGTCTGTATATTGGGATTTAAAAAAAAATAGAAAGTAATTAAGTTGCATGTTACGCAATAAGTTTTTATTTAATATACTTGGCCCCGCCCCTGTGACTCCATTGATTCATCGCCATTATAAGTAGTTGCCTTTGGCTAATGAATTGATGACAACTGATAGCCCACCAGAGTCTTTGCTTGCATCTTCTTTGTTTCTTAGTTTTAATTGGCGGATTCAAGTTAGCCGGGCTCAAAATCCCGCCCCTGTATACCGATGTGCACCAATCGTGGTATAGCTCCATCGTGATTGGTTGAATAAAGGTTTTACAAGTATCGCGTACCGAAACCGTGTACCGAATCGTATCGATTACATTGCCAAAAATGGCAGCGCCCGTTGGTAGAGATGCTGCACGTGAAAACCTCGAAAACAGTTAAAAATAGATGTTTAGCAGATCTTTTCGAGAAAGTTCCTTGGACTACATCTTGAGCAGAGTTTCGCTGAACTAATCCGGTAAATTAGGCAAATTTATATCGCTTTTGTAACCATTTAAACACTGTTTTACGAAGATTTCTTCAATATTCTATTGCAAAATTGTTTGGGAAAAGCAAGGGAAAAGCGATATAGAAATGGGAGAAATGTCCAATTCGTTACAACTGAAGGAAGAAGGGAACCAGCATTTCAAAAATGAAGACTATGATCGTGCACTGGCTTGCTACACTTCCGCGTTGAATTGCAAAGAAGGAAATGAAGTTGATAAAGTAGCCATCTTGAAGAACAGAGCCGCATGTTATTTAAAGATTAAAAATTATGAAAATGCCATCAACGATTGCACTGCAGGTAAATGGAATTAATGTAACAAAAGTGTAGATTTTGGAAAAGCCAAATAAGTTCAAACAATGTTGAAACTTATTCGGTTTCACAATTCCTCTCAATTTCATAAATTAATTGTTATATGTAATTCCAAGGTATAATTATAATATTTGCATGTTATTTTTTTTCAATGAAGCACTAAGTATTCATCCAAATGACACAAAAGCCCTATTCAGACGATGTCAAGCCTATGAATCTCTGGATAAAGTTGAGGATGCGTATAAAGATGCAAGACAAATGCACAATTTAGACCCGAAGAATGGTGCCATTCAGCCAGTTTTAGGTCGCTTGCATTCTAAAGTTCAAGAACTGGTAAATGGTTAAGTTTGTATTCATGCAATTAAATGGAAATTAAATGATTTGCATTTGTTTTTCTTGCTTTGCGATAGACCAAAGTGTACGCGAGCACCGAAAATAAAATCAAACAGATGTTTGATTATGTTTTTGGGCAAACAATAGATATTGAAAAGAGGAGACAAGTAAGTTGGATATTTTTTGAAGTGAATACTGAGAAATTGGTATTCTTTACAGTGGCGTATCTTTTGCAGGCTGCCAACAACTTAGTTGTTCTGTCAAGAGAAAAATCCTCATCGGAGACATTGTACGCTAAAGGAATTGTAGAGAAGCTGTTGAGTCTTTTTAAGACTGAAAAAGATCCCGAAATTGTGCTTGCTGGAATCCGTATTTTGGGTGAATTGTGCAAGCGGAGTCTTCAAAGAGTAAATACACAATGTCACTTGCAATTAATTACAATGCAACATCACTTGACCACTATTTACGTCTCAGACTAAAGAGATTGTGAAAGATATTGGAGCTGAGAAATTGGTACAATTCATGAATTCAAACCAAGAAAGCCAAGTTAGTGCTGCCAAGTATTTCTTGCAAACTGTATTAAATACATTTAGTGGTGCCAATGAAAAGAAAGGAATTAAAAGTGATGCACAATCAATGAAAGGTAATCTTCATTTCTGAATATATAATAGGATCCACTCCTCCCTTTGTTAATTTATAATAATATGTGTATGGTGGGTTTATTACAGACAATCAAGTCGAGATTGACAGCTTGATGACTGCTGTCGTGAATTTGGTGAATAGCCGGGCTTTTTCCGCCATTGGAAGGGATTCTTTGCTGGAGTTAGTAATGAAAAATGTGGAGTACACAGCTTTAAATTGGGCAGAGAAGCTTGTTGAAAAGAATGGTGAATTGCATGGATTGTGTAATTATAATAAAAGATTTAAAAGTTCACATTATGGATTCTGTGTTTTTTTTGTCAAGGTTTATTCCGTCTGCTTGAAGTTGCCAGTGAACTGAAGGAATACAAGCATGAGAGTAGCATTGAAATAACAGATGATACTAGAACCATAATCGCAGTTACTCTTCAGTCTGTTTACGATTCGATGGGAAGCGACAAAGCTCGGGAGTTGTTTTTAAAGAAAATGGAGGAGTTTGTCAAGTCAGTCATTGATGTAAATGTTCTATTGTAGAATATTATTTCATATTTTATTTTATCTGTTTGCAGGGAACAACTTCTAGGGCCTGAAACAGAATCGAAAGTACGAGTCACGGTAGCCATCACCGCGCTACTCAGGGTACGTCTTGCAAGACATTTGCGGGGTGAGAAGGTAATCCTTTCGTATTTAATCCAGTTTTTGGTTGTATTTTTAGGGAGCTTTAGATGCTGGTAATCATTGTATCGGTCAGCAAGGTATACTGGAAATGATGTTGGTCATGGCAGGGACTGATGACCCCATGCAGCAAGTACAGCCGTCTTGTGCAGCTGATTACTTTAAAGGTTCTGCTGTAACATATTTTAAGAAGACTTTAAATGATTGCAGAAAGTTGCAGCTGAAGCCATAATTGCCGCCGCTTCCAAGAAAGATAAATGCACAAGTATTGCAAGCATGGGAATAAATATCCTGAAGAAACTGTATCTTTCAAATAATGACAGTATCAAAGTCAGAGCCCTTGTAGTAAGTAAAGAAATGCTGCAAATAAAAACAGTTATTGCCTTCAAATACTGTTAGATAGTTTTGTATATTTAATGGCTACATTAGGGCTTGTGTAAAGTTGGATCGGTCGGAGGAACGGACGCGGCAATCAGACCATTTGCCGATGGATCGCATCTGAAATTAGCAAAGGCATGCAGAAAGTAAGCAATCATTATTGTGAATTTATAGATTTCTGGAGAGTTTATTCGTAACATCTTTGCCAGGTTTCTCATCAGTCCAGCTAAAGACAGAGATATCCGGAAATGGGCCGCAGAAGGATTGTCGTATCTGACTTTGGATGCAGATATAAAAGAAGAACTGGTTCAAGATCCTGCAGCTGTTCAAGCTCTAGTGGAACTTGCCAAGGTTAAAATCAATCTCGGCATATAAGACGATATCGTTCTTGGGTTTTAAGATTCAGTGTTTTGGTTATTTCCAGTCTGGGGATATGGCAAGCCTCTATGGAGTTGTTACCACTTTGGTCAATGTGACAAACAGTTACGACACGCAGGAAGTGATCCCGGAAATGATAGCTTTGGCAAAATTTGCAAAACAACATGTGCCTGAAGCTCATTCAAAAGATGCCACTGAATTCCTGGAGAATAGGATCAAGACCATCACGGAAGCCGGTGTGACATCGGCGTTAGTTGCCTTGTCGAGAACCGAAAGCAAAAATAGCCGGGAACTAATTTCAAGGCAGGATTACAATTCAAAATAAAGTACACAGCTGGATCAGTCGGTTTTATAACACTTTGTTTCTCTTTTTCTCATCAGGGTTTTCAATGCAATGTGTGCGCAATCCGAACTACGAGGGACTATTGTGCAACAGGGTGGAGCAAAAGTAACAGCATTTTCGTTATAGTACTGTGATTTAATTAACTGGGAGTTATGTTGTGTAATTATACTTACAATAAAACCACATTTTCACAGGTTTTAATCCCTATGGCGCTGGAAGGGACAGATAAAGGAAAGTTAACGGCTGCGCAAGCTTTGAGTCGCATCGCCATATCAATCGATCCGCAAGTAGCTTTTCCTGGACAGAGGGTTTGTAATGTAGCCATTTTTATAATTCGCAGTTGGAAATCCAATTGAGTCTTTTATTTTTCTTGCGCAGTGTGTGGAAGTCGTACGGCCATTATTGCAATTACTTCATCCCGATTGTACAGCTCTGCAGAATTTTGAAGCGCTGTTGGGACTTTGCAATATTGCCAATGTCAGCCCCTCGGCAAGGTGAAATTAGTTGGCTTGTCTCAGGGGAAGTTTGGTCTCTGTGCAGATATAAGAAGTTTATCACTCTTGTAACAGGAAGAGAATTATAAAGGAAAATGGGATTTCAAAGATAGAAAATTATATGTACGAAGACCATGAACAGCTGAAGCGTGCTGCGGTGCAGTGCATGGTTAACCTCGTACAAGAAGAAGAAGTAAGATAAATAAAAGATAGAAACATTATTATTAAAGTAGCCCTTTAAAAAATAACTCTTTTAACAGGTTGTGAAGCTGCACGAGTTTAAAAATGACCGAGTGAAATATTGGACGTTGTTAACGATGGACGAAGACCCAGAGACTTCTTTGGCAGCTGCAGGAGGATTGGCCATTCTGACAGATTTGAGTAAAAAGTGTTGCAAGAAGGTTTTCGATGTGCGGGTCATTTTGTAATGAATACACACTTGTGGAGTTACGGTTCAATCGTAACGTGGTGAATTTGTATTTACTTTTTTTTAGGCATCTTCTTGGTTGGATGCATTAAGATTCATGCTTGCCAACGAAAATAAGGATTTACAGCTTCGCGGAACTTGCATCGTGTCCAGCATGATGTCGTCACGCAAATCAGTCGCAGAGAAATTAATCGAAACGGACATAATGGAACTGCTGCTGGCAGTATCAAATTTCCCCGATCCTGACAGAGCAAAAGTTGCGAATCTGGCAAAAGAAGCACTTAAAGCTGCCGAGCAATGGAAGCTCATTAAGCCTGCCAGCGAAGATGCCGACGACAGCGACGTTGAATAAACCCTAAACCCGCATGCTGGCGGCCTCTACCATAATCGCCTTATTTTGTATGGTGAACTGGTATAATTCCTCACCATTAAACTTACCAATTCCGTCAGACCAGTGTTGACTCCAATTAGGCCTGGTACACAATTTTTACACTGCAAAATTTTCTTTTGCAATAAATTTTCAACAGTGCAATATTTATTTCCATAGAATAACAAAATTGTTCCTACACAAATTGGACGAATAATGGCCAAAAAGAACCATATAGTGACATGATTGAATGCTAAATCGTAATACTAATTCATGTGTGATTTTTTAAATTATAGGCATTTTTTTAAAGCGCCCGAAGTGCACTTTACGCATTTGATTTTTAAGCTGGTGGGCCACACAATTCCTTTTTGGCTTTGAGTGCAGTCATGAACCACTCCAATTCAGAAACCATCTTGTCTCCTCCGGTGGTCATCTCCTTCTTCAGTGGTTCACCCTCTTCGGTAAACGCTTCGTGGATGCTGGGCACGGCGAAGATGAACTGCGGTGTCACCATTCCAAGTTCCCCCAAAAGGCAGCGAAGCTGCATCGAAGCTCTCACTCCACCATATTGGCCTGATGTAACATTAAATTAAAAAAATGTAAGTAGTATATTCTCAATAATGTGATGATGTGCAGAAATGGGTGAAAATGTGCAAACTCACGTACCGTACGAGTAGCACACAATGCTGCAAGGTTTATGCTTGTAATCGAGAATAGGAAAATGATCCAAGAGGTTGGAAAGTGCAGGAGGAATACTGTGGTTGTATTCGGCAGAAACTACCACGTAACCATCAGCACTGGCCACTTTAGTGCGTGCGTCACGTAACCATTCCGGTGCTTGCGCAGCGTTCTGGTACGCGTGAAATGGTTTCTGTAGAATTGGAAATTTCATCTCTACCGGATCTGGTGTGAAAAGTATAAAGTTAATTATTAATTACTTCAATAGAAAAAACACTGTTATGAAACAATGGAGTCGGCACATTGAAGAATCAAGAAATGTCATAGTTTATTTTTCCAAAATGGCGCCACCATGTATTTTTTTCAAACTGATGCAAATGCATAAATCTAGATATTTGCAGTCTTTAATTAAATCTAATTTGTATAACATAAGAAAAAGTATTTTCGGATATTATTAAAGTATTGAACAAATTAAAACGTTAAAATATGAACTTTTCACACGATTAAATGAATTCTAATACAAGCAATACATAGTTCGATAGTTCTTTGTTATGCAACCGTTATTAGGGTTAAGCATATACAGCGCACCCTGGCGGAGCGACTGGCGAAGCTCCCGCAATTTCAAATTTTCCATTAAAATCGCGACTAATCTAGCTAAATTAGCGTTCTTAACGAAAACCAGTTTGTTTGAAATGTTATCACGAGTATAACTTACCGAAAAGGTCGACATGAAAACCTTTTTTGGTGAGGATTTCCTTGACAAACTTAGCCAATCGAAATCCGAGGCGACCTTCACGAGCAGATCCGAAGAATACAACAACTTTTAGCGGCATTTCGCACCGGTAAAAATGGCTTCTTTCACCCAAATGCAACCTTTTATACTGCGAGACCCAAGCGAATATGCATAGTCATACGCTATTACCGAATTTTGCAAGGTTGCAATGATGCGGAATTCCTCTGGAAATGATTGACCACGCCTCCTGACCTTCTAGTGACGTCACGCGTGATTACGTCACATCGCAGCTAATCTCAACTCAGCTCGCAACCGTTTTGGAAATGCAAAGGTAAAAGCATTGTTTACATTCATCGTTCATCGATCTGTTATTATGATGACCTAAATATCGGCATAAGTAGCTCCTCAAAATTGAATGTCATCGCTTTCGAACGGTAACAGGGCGTTTCCAGATAGGTGTGGCGTTCGGTGATTGGCTGTGCAGCGTATTCACGCCCATTTCTAATTTTTTTCATCGGTTATCAAAGAGTTCGATTTCCGATTTTGTCGTGATAGTTCGGCTCTTTATTCAATGCATAATAAACAACGTTTGTTCAATACATATTAATAATTCAAACGGAAATAAATACAAAAGGTGTTAATATTATATTCACGTACACAAATAAATAAGAATTGATATTTTTGTGTACTGATCGATTTTGACGTATTAAACGGCACCGCCTATTTTATAAATAACTTGGTAGTTTTTTCAGAAAAAGCAAATATTCTACGAATAGGAAGGTTTTATGTTTTATCATGGAGGTTTTATAAGCTACTGTGAGTTTAGTATGTGTTTTGTCGTAAGAGGGCGCCACCTGTGTTCTGTGCTGGATCTATAATAACCTAAAATTGATCTGCTTGTGTCCTATTTTTCAAATAATCTCAAATAACGCAATTTTAATTTAAAAAATATAAACAATATGGCTCCAATAAATGTTTTAAAAATAAGCCAGGGAAATGAAAAACAGAATATTATAAAAATGTGATCAATGGAATTTTATAAGCAGCACAAAATGTGTAAAAAAAAGTAATGGAATTCAAGAAAAGAGTGTTTGAGTAGCCAAAATTGCAATTTTATTTCTTTTTTTTAAAAAAAATTGTGAAAATGTATTTTTGGAAAAATAAAATGTGTTCTATTTTCCATTTCTTTTTAGATTGCAACTGTAGGCCATATTGGAAACCGGATGCCATTTTTAACTAATTATTAATGCGACCTGGATCAACAATCAAGGTAGGTTTGTTAATATGTATACAGACAAACAGTTTCGTAGGTACTGAAATACCCAATTTAATTATTAATTGTAGTGGAATTTGTGGCTAACTTTTGTTTTATTTTTTTATATTCTCCACACAGATGAAAGAATTGGGTCACATGGTTAAGTATACAAACAGCTGTGCATGAAAATCTATTTTCTTGAATAATTTGTTGACAAGTTTACTGAAAACCAGTGATAAAAACCTGCATATAGTGTAACAAGGTTACTGCGCTTCGTTGGCCGCGTGCAAAAAGTAAAATTTGTCTGGTTTTTCACAAAGAAAACATGCTCAGAAAATGTTGACAGTTTCACTTTCTGCTGAATAAATATAGGATATCTATCAATATACTGCATATTGTCATGCATATATATTAAATCAAGATTAAATATAGCACATACTAGCTGCACTAATTAATAATTAAGTGTACACACTTATGTCTATGCTTGGACCTTGGACTTGGACGGTGAACATTTGCAATCATTCGAAGTCAAAAAATTGAAATCTTTAATAATTTACAAATATTTACCCGTAATTGTCCATGTTTATAGAAAACCTTCTGCAGATATAGTGCAGATCATCCGTAGAAATCCTGTATATATATTCCTTATGCTTATGCAAATAAATCAAAATAAATTGATGTATCACTGTGTTCGAAATTCGAACTGGGCTCGTTGCAATTTCGGAAATATGATGTCGACCCCGCGCTTTATTGGTAGAGCGCAGAGCGCCACCTTATATCCGAAGTGATAAACATTCTATTTACGTATCACAAGTCTGGCTTGGCCACCGTATCTGTGATTAGTCATCACGAACATGTTTGGGGCCTCTACTGCTAGGTGGCGAGTGCCTTGTTTGGGTTTCGAGATTTTGAATATGCGCGCCGCGCCACCGTGCAGTGTAGACCCCAAACACGTCCGTGATGACTCATCGCAGATACAGTGTCTTTGCGTAGAGTATAGCAGAATTTGGCAGAATATAGTAGTGGAAATGTACACGAGATGGCGTTGCGGTTGCGGAAACGGCGAGTGGGTGGGGTATTTGGCGCCAAATAGCACCCACCTCATTGCCCGCCCCCTCACGTGAATGGGTCACGCGCATGCGCACAACTTGTTTACAACGTTTGCGGCTGACCCACGTGACCTAGCAATATGGAGTACTAAGAGCGCGGTGGACGCATTTTACACATCGAAGTGGGATCTGGTGAGACAAGCGAGAGACTCGATAGCGATTTGAAAACGCTAAACACCACATCATCTAATAACATGGAAGACATATGTAATAAACGACAAATGCCGCCGTCTTTCGATCGGCCAATTACGAACAACACGCGACACTGTGGATGCGACTCAAGGCTATTTGCTCGGCTCAAGTGAGTACAGTCTCCCGGTTTGAGTCGGCATCAATTGAGCAAAGTAAGCAAGTATCTGCGATTTTTCAATCTGCGTCACACGATCGATGTGACCATGTGGTTTCATCTTGTTTACGGTCGTCGGCGTTAGAAACTGCCCATTGACTTTTTTCGAAAGACATTTTTGCGTGGGAAATTTGTAATCGACGGACTTGTAAGCCTTTTTTCCGAAGGCGGAGACAGCGAAAATGTCATCGAAAGAGTTGTCGTCGTCCGCAGCTAATAAAAAGGATATCAGGAAGATGGGATATTTGAAAAAACTCAAGGTAAGTTCATGTGTATTTTTCCGTACAGAAGTGTTCGTTACCGAATTGTGCGTAGTCTGGCAACAGTTTGATTTTTGTCTGTTAAAATTGCGTCGCATTTTGCGTTATTTTACATTTGCAACGGTTTTTGAAAAATGTGGCAAAAATGTCGTGGATCCGATTATTTCCGGTTGTGGGTTTTGAGCAAGGTTGGGTTTTTGAGGTGGTATTTTTAGGCTGGTTCACTCACTGGTATCGATGTTGCAACGGAACCCAGTTGTGGACCGGTACCGAAACTGTATCGAGTGTGTATCCAAGGTGTATCCAAGGAGTTGGTGTATCGAACATCGAACATATATCGTGGTCGTATCGAACACAAAATGCGGCGTAATCCATGGTAATCCGTGCAATTTGCCAGAATCAAGACAATATTGTTTTGAAAACTGGTTGTTTGTTACAATCTAAAGCTGTCTATCTTGCAGGAATTTTGTTATAACCCAGTATCGTAGGTGTATCGTTGCTGTATCGAATGTGAAAAAATAATAGGAATGATGCAAGCCCTCAAGAAACTTGAAATTAATGCCAATACAGTTCCAAAAATGTTCAGTACGTGGCGCCACTGTATAACGAGCCATTTTATGCTGAACTTTGCAGGCAGTTTGCACGTGGTCATACGTGATTGCAATATATTGCGCAATTTTTGCACACTATTATATTATTAATCTGCACTTATTAATGGTTTGATATATTAGTTTTATTTAAATTCATTCTGTCTGAAAGTTGATCTTGATAAGCTTACCCAAGCCTACTTAATTATTTAGCATGTTTCAGTGTATTTTTACCATCGACTTTTTCCAAGTCGTTGTTGTTTCATTGACCTCATGAATGTTTACAGACTGGAAAATCGATGTTTTTATCACCAGTTGTTTTCATTGAAAAGAAGGAAATTATTTCGAAATAGGTGTTTGTTTGTTTGCAAAGTAGGTTTATTACAGGAATTGTATATTATTATACAGTAAACTTATGGTGAATTTTAAAATTTCAGCTTCTGATTTGAGCAAAAAATAAGTGAACAGGAATGATAAAGATAAAGCTTTTGTGGGTTTTAAAGGGGAAGAAAAACGGGTAAAACGGGAGCAGCGCCGTCTGGTGGCCGGTTGACGTGTTTGCCGTTTTCGGTATTGTGTGTGTTTAGTGTTTGTGTGTGTGGGCCAACATGTTGCAGCATTATTACAACGTTCATTTCTTTTTTCTAGTAAATTGCACACCTGTGCATTGTGAACTTCGCATTTACCACCTGGCTGCAGTTTAATTTTTTGTATGTTGTTATTTTTACTAGTAGGTTATAAGCCTATTTTTATATTCCTTTGAGACTTGTTGGACAAAAATTTGCTAAGCATTATTAGAATGTATTGTTATATAATTTTTCATATTTCAATAAATATGTTGTTTGATTAGTTATTATTTTATTGGCAGGCTTTGTATGCTTTGTTGAATGCAGCCAAGTTTTTAAATTACATAATTACTATTTTGCAATCACAAAATTGAGTTTTGAGTTTTAATACATGTACATGTAATATGCCTAGTTTAATAACTATAACTTGGCTCAGAGTCAAATGTTATAAATGAAAGTTTGACATATAAATAAATGTAAAATGGATTTTTATTATTATACTAAAGAGATTATTCTGTATAAAGATTCAACGTACTATTTGTTAGTATTAAAAAAAGTTCAAGGTTTTTAGAAAATGTTTTTTTTTTGTTCCTGTGTCTGCATGAGTCCATACTCCTAAAATAGATGTAATTGATCCAAAAATGTAATAACATATGCCAAATGGATTACATTGAGGTATTTTTAGTATTTATACTATTGTGCATATTTTCGTGATGTATAACCATATGAAGTTCCCCAAGTTTTGTTGCGATAAAACAAGGAAGAAGGTTGCAATATACAGGAACTGTTTGAAAAGTTATCGCACATCTTCCAGGATATAATTTTAACTCGTTAAAAAATAATTTTATGGGATAATAGCTATTAAAAATTAATGTGTTTTGTTTAGTTATGCTATACATTCGCTGAGAAGAAAAAAATAATAGTTTTGCCTTATATGTTTACTCTACTATCCAGAAACAATTTAAATAAGGAAAGAAAAATGGCAGTAAGTGTATGAAACTTTATAAAATCTCTCGCGGTATGATGCTATTTTATCTGTATCGTATATTTGTTCTCATACTCATCTCATGGCTCGATATAATTTGACATTTATCTTTAGACATTGCCCCCCATGATCGCAGTCATTCAATTGGCACATGTTGCCCCTGTTCACAAAACAGATTATACTGTATACAATGATGCAGCTTTTTGTAGTTTTTGGCCATGAGTTGGGACTACTGTTCATCCTTTAAATTTTTAGAGCCGTGTAAAACAATATTTAAACTGATATTTTTATGAAATCTTCTCACTCCCGCTACCAGATGGCGCACTGAAAACGCAGCCGCTAGAGTCGCTATATACTGTAGCGACAACTGAAAATTGAAAGCCATCTTGTTCTAAAAGTTTATTTTTATGTTTGGCCACAAAACCGGTTTTCAC
>JAQIWR010000560.1:0-19305 GCA_034695945.1 Glomeris hexasticha
CATCAGGAACCATCACATGGACCATCACCGTGGTGGATTATGGTACACCTTCAGGGTGAGGGATTTTTCCAATAGGGAATTTGTTATTTAAATTAGCCAAGATATCGTAATTAGTTAACATGAACGTATTTGTGCAATATAAATGAAAAACATTTAATTTCAATTGCAGTTATGGCTGGTCATCGAACATCATTAACCAGATCAGCCACAATTAATGAAAAGAATTTAGAAATTGAAGAACATCAAAATGTAATTAATATGATGAAAACACTGCTTGGAAAGGGATGGCATAGTGATGTTACACTTGCTGTTGGAGAGAAAAAAATTCCAGCTCATAGACTTGTGTTAATTGCAAACAGCGAAGTTTTTCGGGTAATTATAGAATAGTTTTGTTACATACAGCAAAAATAATAATAGTATGGAGAAGTACTTTTCCTTATTCATTAATGTTTCTAGACACAGCTCAACACAGGCTCAAACCATGAAAATTCCGAAGTTACCCTTGACATTAAAGATGCAAAATGTCAAGACTGTTTTGGAGAATTTTTAAAATTTCTCTACTGTGGTGAAGCATGCATAACTCAAAATAACGTTATGCCTTTATTCATTCTTTCAGAGAAATACAACATTCAGGTGGGAAAAATTAGCAAATTGTTTATATATTTAATGTGGTTTATATAGTATGTGTTTAACAGTTCCCTCTTTTGTAAATATAGAAATTGTTAACAATATGCCGTGGATTTTTCACGACGAATGTTTCAGCCATTACCAATGGCAACATGATTAAATGGCTTCCAAAACTGCGTCAAAATGGCCGCCATGACACTTATACAATATGCAAGGAATTCGTGCAAAATAATTTTGCAATTGCATGCAACAATGAAAGCTTCATTAATATTGATGAAACCTTCCTGATGGAAATTCTGCAAAGTTCTGATTTAGTTATTCCAAATGAAGAACTCCTTTTTGGGTATGTTATTAATTGTCTCTTATTAATTTTTCATACATGTATGAAAATGATTAAGATTCTGTAATTTGTTGTGACAGATTTCTTGAAAAATGGCTTTGCTCCAAGCAAAATGATGAAAGTTACAGTGAACTTGTTCAGAAAATTATCACCCTTATCCGATTTCCAATGATGACAAGTGAAGGGAGGGAAAAAGTTTTAAGTAGTGATCTTTGTGAAAAGTTTACTGACATCATTGTTCAACGTCTTCGATTGGCTGCCAAAGCCCAACTTGGAACTTTAGAATCTTGCTTGCAAGCAAGTAATGGGTTGAATGCTGAAATCCTCAATCCCCGTATTTATACCTCAAAAGATTGGGTTTTCACCCTTGAAATTTCCGATGGCGACACTCCGGATTTTAATGTCACTAACGCATTTGTGAAAAGATCTGTGGACAATGTTTGCCAAATCATTGAGTTCTCTGTTTTTAAGAAACCAAAAGTTGAGTTGAAATGCAGATTGAAAGTATTTCCACTGGGTAGACATATAATTACAGGTGATGGCCAAATGCAACCGGTTTCCCCAAAGCCTAATGTTAATAGAAAAGAAAATCAAGTAGATGTGTCATTGGAGGTATTGGACATATATGGGAAATTGAATGCAAAAATTTCTATTTTACATTACATAATGAGCCCTGAGAATATAATTCACGTGGCAAATGTGAATTCATGGTATCACTGGTTTTCCCAAGGGAACAAGTGTCTTGATATAGATAACATTCATGTTTCTCGAAATCCATCTGATTGTTACATTGATAGCAAAAAACATTCATTCTTATTTTCGATAAACGTATCATAAATAAACATATTACAAAATGCTGGCATGCAGTGCAAATTTTAAGCAAAATAAAATAGGGATTTTCACGTGTAACTAAGAAAACCCTAGCTTTCATTAATTCAATTGATGATTCTGCTGTTTAAATTGGTATACATCTCTAAACAAAATTGAATTGAATTTGAGCCATAACTTGATTGTAATGTCATTTTTCAAATAAATAATTTCTGGCCAAAATGTTAGTTGAATTGTTTTGGAGGCATTGCTTCAATCTATAAACAACTGGGTGTAATTGTAATTAATTTAATAGTAATTATTTGTTTTCTATTATTAAACTTTCATTATATAACACCATTTTAATATAATATTATTATTGTATTTGTTGAAACTCGAATGGAAATAACATTTTCAACGTTGTAACAATGGAAAGAGAGTTATAATAAGTCGGCTTTCCTGCATGGTCGCTTTTAAGTTAGTTTCACTGCAAAACAACCAATCTTGAAATCCTTTGTTTATTGAATACATAATACATAGTACAACACATAAAATACAATAAAATAGTCTTCCCTTACAGAAAAATACTGCAGTTTGTGCAATTTATATAATGGTACTTTTTTACGTTTTTATGAATGAAAAGTGCCATTAAATTGCACAAACTGCAGAATTTTTTTCTGTAAGGGGTGCCAGGTTTGAATGGAATTAATACCGTTTCAATACCTGGAAATATATTCCCGCGCACTTAATAAGGGATATTTGATTCACTTTCTTTTATGGCAGCATTGAAAAATTTATTTGCTTTAAAGATTGTCATTGTAAACTTGCACCTTTGTATAATACGCAATTACATAATAATAATAATATCAAGATAATTAAATGAATATATAATGATCATATATATGATAATGATTCACTATTTATGGATTTCCCTTGTGTTTGCACTACGATGCTGTATTTAGATATGGAATGTTTAAAAATGTAATATTTTCAGTTGTGTGGAGGTGAAATGTTATTAAAATACATTTTGTGAATCATGGTTAGTTTATGCAGCGGTGGTCAACAAACGGCTGAATTTTTAAAAAAAAATATTTTGGACATCATGATTTTACATGAAGCGCCATCTGTTGACAAAATCCTAACGAAACTGACCTCGATACCGACTCGTGCCGATTGCACATCCATGACTGAAACTCCTTTTGCAAGAGCGCCGTTGGAATTTGTTGTTGTCACTCACGTGATGTGAAATCGACAGTAGTGACATCAATGGTGACATCAATGAGATGAGATGAAATCAGGAATCATTTTCACTTCGAATATTTAATCATGATTTAACTGAATATTTCTCGAAAACAAAATGAGTTTTACCTGCGTAGTTCGTGGTTATAAATGGACGGTATAGAACTAGAAAAACCTGTTTAAAAATGGCGCTGCAATTGTCAAAACATAGTTTACAAACGCTTCGTATCGAGAGCAACAATCATTTGTATTTCGCCCACTGGGAACTGTTCAGGGTTGCCATATTAACTGTATTTAACCAGGAAGATGACTGTGGTAAGCGCGAAATTGTGCGAATGTTGAAAGCTGTTTACAGCTGTCCAGACAAATACAGGTAAATCAAATATAATAGGTCATAAAATTCACAATATAAATTATGACAAAATTCATCTTCAAATCTTGTTCAAATTAATTTTAAATTTTCATATAAGATACCATGCTGATATATTTTATATATAATGCACACAGAAATTACTATACAGTTCAAATATTATTTTACAGAAGCTCATGATTTTTTTACATGCAGTTGAATATTATGACAGCTAGTATTTTATGTATATGCTATTTTAAATATATTTCAATGAAGAAAAATTAATGTATTGTGTTGTATTTGAAGCTCTGGTTCACCAAGTGTCACAACACCGTATCATATGCAGTGGTTGTGTGCCAAACTGTTGAAAGAGCTGCAAGTAAGTATATATTAATGTATTGTTTTATTAATACTATTTTATATATTGTTAATAGATGTCATTAAAAAAAGTCTACGTTTATTTTTATTCAGGCAGAAGAAAATTACCAGGAAGATGCTGACTTCAAACTCCTACTATTGTGTGTATTGGAATTTACCAGTAATAGTTTTATCCAGGTATACCTTAATTACAACTCCTTGAGTGATGTTTATAATATATTTATAATTTTACAAATGATTCATTTCAGGACATCTACAAAGTATTTTGGATTGCTGAGTTAAAGTGCATAATTTCTGAAGCAAGTTTGAATCGTTACGGTTCTCTCATCAACACGAATCCTCAACTTGCCGCCGAGCTACTTGAGCGCTTGATGACTCGCAACATATTATTGTCTCATTTTCTTTTGGCTGAAGTTTTTCTAATTCACCTACAATCCTCTCTAAAACACGCATGTAAACAAGGAGTTGGATGTAAAATTGACGATAATTTGCCGGAACAAACAGTGGCTTTACTTCACGCAATTGGTTTTTTAGAACGACTTGTTGAAATAGGTGAGCCGTATTTAATTAGTTGTCAGTTCAAAATGCATTCAAAGTTATAGTTTTGGCCCATTTATAGGAAAATTACATGAGGATTTTGAAGTGCAATCTGGGAAATTAATAGCCCGCATTGACAATATTGTTTCGCTGCTCAAATCCATCGGAGAGTTTAACGAAAACTTAAAGACGCAAATTTTCTTTCTGTTGCTTCCTGAACAAAACACATGGCTTTTAAAGAAAATGCACATTCAAGTTGCAATACAGCCAAGCGATGTCTTCCTGAAGAGGGTTTTTGGCGAAAACATGGTACTGAACATCAAAGAACTTTGTCTTGAAACCCTGGAAACAAGAAGTCATTTCTTAGAACGGATATTGGTATTTGTATTTACTTGTTTGTACTATATGTATTTATTATTTACTATATTTTTCCAATTGTGTTTTATTCTCCTTTAGAAATGTTGTCTTCATTTGGTGGAAGTTGGAAAATTAGATGTTGTTTTAGATATCTTAAAGCCACCATTGCTAGATAGGCTTTGGCCCTTAATTTACATTCTTTCGTGGGAAAATGTGAGGACTGTAAATCAAGTCAGATTACTGCTGGATCACTCACCAGTTGTCTCTGTAATATCAGTTATTGTTTGCGATTTTTATTTGATATTTTGATTAATTTGGAATATTTTACTTCAAGGTACAAAATAATTTTGATCCTCTTTTGATGGAAACGTGTCGGATTATGTGCCAAGATGCCAAACTTGCACTATGGTGTCTTCAAAATAGGTGCACTTATTAGTCAACAATAAGTATTTTCCTATAGTTTACATATATTCTTGTATATATTCCTGGAAAATTCGTATGTTTTTCATAAAAGTTAACAATATTTAAAAAATTCTTTATAGTAATAAGTTGCATATTCTACAAACGTCCAGTCCTGTCACCGGATAGTAAATGTTACATATTGTGTTTTTGAATATTACCAAAGTATGTGTTTAATAATATTTATAATTTTTTAACAAGATTAATTTGTGTTAACATCTAGTTGTGCATAGTGTGGTAGTACTGCATTAGTTTTAACTAAATTCTGAATTGAAATGTCATGTTCTCTTTATCATTTATCGTCATTTAGTTTTGTATATCCATGTTTTTGTGATGCTAATCATAATAATATTGCTATTTTTACATTACTTTGGTTAGTAAATTGTAATATGTGCATTTTAGGGTTGATTCAAAAAGAGGAGATGAAGATGCAAAAATTGTGGAGATTCACCAAGATCTTGCTTCACATTCTCCTTTATTCGTTATCAATAAAATTCTCGGTTTAAACCATCTGGGCAAAGAAGCCGTTGTCCAAGCCCTTCTGGATCATTCCAGCTGCAGTAAGACCCTTGTCCATGAGTTTAATTATCCGGTATGATGTTAATCCTGTTCATGTTTGTTAGATAATACCAGTGCATATTCGGTATCGGAGGACTATTTGCATATTTTAAATGGTTATTACATCATGAAATATATTCTGGAAGCTATTTGCAGTGGCCAGGAGATGGATTATTTATTGAGAAGTAAAATTTACATTTATTTTAGAGTGTTGTTTCAAAAATTAGACATTTCATTAAAAGAATTTTTATGTTGTAGAGGAATGTCACCGAATGTTGAAAGCAGAAAGACTGGGTCAAGTTGCCGGTGATGATAACACTGCAAATCTGGATGAATTATATCAAACCAAGATCAAGGCGAAGCTGAAAAACGTGCAGAGCTTGATTTCAGATATTTTCCCTCTACCTTTCCGAGTCCAGCTTTTGGAAGACGCCTTTTCACTGCTATTTCTTCAAAATAAATATCTGGAAATGGAGAATGACACGTGCGAAATGTTGAGTGATGAAGGTAGCCAAGGTGAAGAGAATAAGAAGAGAGGAAAAGCATCACCTGTTGAGGATTCTTCCATAGAAGTGACTGCAAATGTTCAATTGCTGTTGAAAAGTAATGAGAAAATCTCGAAAAACAGGAAGTTTGCACGCAGAGTCAGAGTTTTAAGTAGCGCAACTACCACAACAACTTCCTCGTGCGGCAGCAAAAGAGATTTTGGATATTACGGAAGGGAATTTGTGTGTTCAGCATTCGTTGTTAGAGATCTCCTATTTGTCCTCAAAGAAACTCTCCTGGAAGCTGAAATTTCCGTAAGGAAACATCATCAAGAAGTCCACGATATGAAGGAAACTTTCCGCGATCCACCGCAGAAATCGACCGATTTGTCCCGAATTACCAGATTGTCGAAGTTCATTAGTGATGCCATTTGGAGGTTGCATATCACTACTACTGAAAAGTGGTTGGAATCGGAAGCTTTTACCTTCAGTTCGGGGAAATTCTGTGACTATTTCACTAAAATCTATCCTGACTCGAGTTGCAAAGTTCCCGTTGTCTTCCAAGTTGTCGAACGTGATGGTTCATCAACCGATGATGGTACATAGTGTTTAATTAACATACAAATATTGAATTGAAACCAATCTCCCACCTAATTTGCCAACTATGTTATTACAACTAAATCGTGCAAGAAATTTTCCAAGTAATTTGTTTAACAGAGGTTTGTGTAGTTGCCTGTTGCAAACGTACGATCGGTGATTGTTGAATTCAGGAATATTAAGTGCTTGTTTATTTTCTATGTGTGCTACATTTTGAGCTAATGTTTCAGAATCTAAGAACAAATCGAAAGTAAGCCATGAAGTGATCCGAAGGTGCTCTCGGCTGTTGGCACCTCAGAGTGATACATCTGTAATAAGATTGATGCTTTCATCGCAAGAATCTCTGATTTACATGTGTCTTCATCGAAATCAGCTGGATTTAGTAAAGGCTGAACAAGCTATCAAAGTAACGCTTTAAAATGATTGGAAATTTCAATTTGACGTGTCATTTAATAAATTATTTTGTTGCGCAGATGTTCAACCTGCGTGATTCGGACTGCGCTCGTGAGGTTAGGTTCATGAAAGGCTATAAAAGGGCTGCTCAGGAACTCTGCATCTCCAACCAGTCACAAAAGCCAACTGATCCACTTGGTGTAAAAGTGGAAACTTCCTCGCCACCTCAACCCATGAGAAAATTATCGCAAGTTGCCGGTGAAGCCATCAAAGCTGCTCTTACCACAGAAGTCATAATCGTTGATGAACTCCTTAGCATGTACCCAGTACCTTTTCCTAACATGTCAAATGATACACTGTTTCAAAATGAAGAGATGAAGGACAACTTCGCAAAGGCTCTTGTCATTTCTGACCTTGTCACTGTGTCAGCCTGCGATATCAATTCATCATTGAAGCTGCTAAATCTCGCCAAGGAGAGATTACCAAAGCCTCAAAAAGGAAACAAACCATTGAACGCAATTCGTAGCAAAATTTGGGGATTTTTGGACGGTCTAACGCAATTGGCCGAGACACAGTTGCATGTTCCCGGCCCAAAACCATGCTTTGGATCATTCGGCTCGTTGAATGAGCTCATTTCCAGCTGGTGTTGGTCTCTGGATTCTAAAAATTTCAAGAGAGTGTCTGGTATTTGTTGGAAGATGAATCAAGTGCTTGAAAGCAGTCATGAAATATTGGAGATGTCTTTGAAAAAGTGTGATGTTGCCACAGAAGAGCATCCTTTTAATGTGTTGGTTTGTGATGTGAACGAGATGGCAGTTGAATTGGCAGCTGAATTCATCTTTGAGTTGTTGGCACCGAAATCCGAGTGCCGTGCAACTGCTCAAGTACCGTGTTATCTGAAGATGATTTTGGACTATGCTAACAGCCTCAAGTCATTGCTAGGAAAGTGTGGAGGTATAAGCTAATTCCACGTTTGTTCTGTGTTTGTATTGTGTTGTATTCATTATTTATTTCTATATAATTCCAGGGAAGGCAGAAGAACTGGGACCAGAAAGTTCTTTGTCATTGTTACGTCTTCCCCAAAAAGAAATAATCAAGAAACTGCTTCAAAATCATGAATTAACAGCTGATAAGCTACACGAATTTGCTAAGCAGTCCAAGCTAGATCTTGCATCGCTAATCGTACAACAGTGCACTCCTAGAATACCTATTTGCATGGAGGATGTGTCCATCAACAGCTGCAAAGGTTGCCAAACTCAATTTATTTTTAATTTGTATTGCATTATTTTCTTATTTTTCAGTATGCATCAATTCTAAAATTGTTGTATTTTTAGAAATGTGGAAGAATGGTCATTACGTGCTGAATGGGTTTTCAACGTACAATCAAGACTCGCTCGCAAGACACCCTGAAGTTGTCGGTGAAATCCTCCAAGATATCATTGTGCTTATGAAAGGTGATTAACTGTAAATATATTATAAGTCGGTTCATTTTGTAATGGATATGTTGAAGCCAGTTTTATGATTTTGGCATTGTTTTAGGAATGATGGAAGAGTTAGGTGACGGAAGCTCGGTGTTCTCGTATAAAATGGCTCTCAAGTTTTGTCAGACGCCATCTTGTTGGCAAGTTCTTGGCCGTACTCAAGAACTTTGTCATGTTGATATGACTTCTCTGCAATCCACAAACCAGCAGACAGCTTTCTTTACAAATGTATCTAATTTGCTTACGCTTCATGCCCTCATGGTTCAGTTTCGACACTTTACAACTGTACGTAAACACGAAATGCTAATAATGAACGATTAGACCATTCTGTGTGCTACTTGAACATTTAACTTATGGAGGAAATATTATTTATTGTGTAGCCTTCGTTGCTCTCTCCTCAACTTGTTTTACGGATGGCTGCCGAGGAACAGTTTGCGTATCGCATCGGGCAATTGGGAATTGTAAGGTATATAAGTAAAATCATTAAATGTTTTGTAGCGTAAAACTGCAACAGTTGATTGAAACAGCTTGCAATTTATTTCAGTCTCTTGGATTTGAAGAAACAGATTCTGAGATCAGAAGGGTGCTCATCGCTAGATTACGCAACCACTTTGGCTGATATTGCACCTGGAAGCTCGGAGATTCTCAAAGTTGATCCTAAATTGATTTTTGCAATGGCAAATGGTACAGTGCACTCGCCAAAATTGCAGGTAAATTGTCTGTTGAAAAATATGCTAAACTAATTTCGAAATTTGTTGGAAATATGGTATAATTTTGTGAAATTGATGTAGAAGTCACATGGTGTAGTAGTTTGATTATTGGTTATTTGTTTTCAGATAGTCGCTGTTTTGTTAAAAATGTGGAAAGGTACATAGTAGTATAGAATTTTTATTATGCATGTTTTATTCACAGGTTTTATTTGCTGAACGATTAGATGACCAGCTGGTAGCAATATTTCACGAATACTTAATTGCAAATGTGAAAATCTCTATGGACACCCCAAAGGTACAAAAACTTTGAAACATAATGAAACAATCATTTGTTAATATGGCCATCAAGTTACACAAATTTATGAACCGTCTGATTCTGATTTTCTTCTGACAGATCAAAGTGCCCCAGTTAGTCGTTAACCACATCAGTGACCTTAACCAACAATCCGACAACAACCTTACCGACTTCTTAACATCACACATTGTGCCTCAAGAAATCTCCGAAGTTGTTGCTGAATTAAAGAAAACTCATCTCATATCTAACTTGATTGACATTGAACCATTCAATTATAAGTTCCTCTACGTATTTGATTACAACTCTGTGGAGCGCGTCGAAACCGATGAACATATTCCTGAGGTTGTACCTTCAAACGAGTTGCAATGTCCTTCCGAAGCAGTGTTTGAATACCTGGGAACTTGTTGTCCATTGGCTGCAACACTCACCAATCTTCTTCAAGAAAATGGAGTTGAACGCGGCAGATTAGAGACCGAGTTTCCTGTTCTTCACCGTTACTTGCAGCAATGGGTTGTAAAAGTGGAAGATTTCTACGCAAAGAAAGATGTCCAGAATGCTTTCTGTCCCAAAAGTGCCTTGACAGATGCTTGGCTCTGTTTTGATACATTAACCGAACCAATTCAGGTCGATGAATGCCTTCGACAATTGGAAATGATCAATGCGATTGGCTATTGGAGACACGACAATGTGCTCTTCATCGAGGATGTTGTACTTGAAAATATTGTTGCATCGCTTGAAAATGAGTACAATGGTAAATTGCAAATAGTTGGTGATGTGCTGTATATGTTATAAATGTGCTGAATTATTAGGTACTGTTCAATAGGTGATAACTGCCCTTGGAACTTGGCGAGCCGCATTAGGGATGAAACGAGAAGGGCCCGCTGCGTGTTAAGAAATTATGGCAAATGGCCACCAGATGCTGCTTTGCAGTGTCTTACTTTGTGCAGGAACTTGCGAAATATTCCTAAACAGCTACGGTGCAAATTGTCCATCGCGCTAACTAAACTTACCATTTATGAAAAGGTGATTTGCGTTTGAGATAGGTTACGTATGGCGTTTTTCAACATAATGTAATCAGGATTGAATTGTCTGTAGGTGTGCAGTTTCGTGAAAAATGGTGAAGTCGATCTAACCGCATGTTCAACTTGGATAACAGTTGAACAAGCTTGGCTGGAAGATCCCGGCAAAATTCTGAATGCATTCTTCGTTGCACGCAAATTCCAGCTGGTTGTTGATTGGGCAGATTCTCATAAAATTGCAGAACCTTTTAAGCAGGTGTGTTAATTAAAATACAACATGATTTATTTGTTTTTTTTTTCTGTGCTGGTTGATTTTAGTTTCATCATGTATTCTCTTTAATTTTAGCTGGTCGAGGAATGCCGGGTGTTGTCTGTTCTCGGTGAAAATATTGTGGATCCCATTATTGTGAAAAGTGTAAGGAAGTTAGTTATGATACACGTTATCCTGATTGAAATATACCATTATAGTATTAAAATTATATTTTTTAGATTGCAGACTCTGTACCAGAACCACTGAAGGCATCCAGCATATTCCTTAAAATTCTTCCTTACGTCAAACATCTGCAAGTTCAGTTGCACATTGCAAACTTCTTATTAGAAGAAGAAACAGTGGGGTTTTTGCAAGATAATGATAGGTGTAAAGTTTGGGAAAGGAAAATAGCCATTCAGGTATATTTAGCATGGCAACATTCTATTTAAAATGTCTTTAGCTAGGAAACTTATTGTTTGTTTCTAATTATAGATAATGTTATGTGTACCGGAAGATGATCGTAAGGATTACAGGATTTTCCTTGACTACCCTTTGGCATTTGTTGAACAGCTCTTAATTAACATGAAGGTGTTGAAAAGAAGCAGACTTCACTTTGGTTGTGTTTTTTAATAATAACATTAAAATGACTGTATCGTGTTCCATATTGCTTTCAGATGGAAATTTTGCTGAAGGCCATTACGGCAATCCGTGATGATCTTGTCACTTGTCCATCAACAAGCGGACAGATAAGTTTGGACACGATCAATAATGTTCTGGAGGTCTATGCCGAGAAGGCAATTGACTTCAAAGTGGTGTACAGGAAGCCGCAAGGTATGAAGTACTGTTATTACATAGTGGGAAATGGACTCATTAATTTAATGGTGTCAATTTGACCAAAGCCGCAAAAAGTGCTTCCAGTTGCACGGTTAGTACCAACCCATCCAAACAGTACGTTAAGCCAGCTGTGCCACCAAAGAAACAAGATTGGGTGCCTGATAGCGAAGTTACGAAATGCATGGTTTGCAAGTTAGAACCATTTAGCATGGTAAGAGTGCAGCTAGTTTAACCTAGAATGGTATTACGTATAACGTGTGACAATGAAATGGGAATGATTTCAGTTCAATAGAAGACATCACTGCCGTCGCTGCGGCCGTGTCGTATGCGCGGCGTGTTCCCAGAATAGGGCTATTGTCAAGGGCTATCAGGAAGTCCTTGTTCGTGTCTGCGACGAGTGTCTTGAGACATCCACGTGAGTGAGATGTCATTGTTCTGGGCTTTATAGCTGAAAAATACGTGTAATAAATTTACTTCTTTCAGGCCACAAGGCAACGAAACTGCGTCGAGGAGTCCTTCGCTGTCTCGTTTCAGGTTGATTTCAAGTAATTCTGGTAAGGAGCAGGTTGCAATCTGCAATTTGAAAAGCAAATCCTTTGTGGGATGATCGAGAATAGTTAAGGCTTTTAAGGAATTTTTTTGCAATTCTTAAAGCTGAGTTTAGCTTATTGAAACCAAACACTTTTCTTCATTTGCTTTGAAAGTCTTCATACATTGCTGTGGATATTTCTGGGCAGATGGTGACCAAAGTGCTTCGGATGAAGGTCTTTCATCGGAATTAAAAGCCGGGTCACTAAGCAAGTTATTTCCTGCGCAAAGAGTTGTCTGGAAGTTATCCTGCAACTCTTCCCACGATTTTACGCTGCGAGAAGAGTTTTTCTACGAACAGGTCTATTGGAATGAACATTATGAAACGTTCTCTGATCACTGCGCATACAAATAACTTAATTTAAACTTGTTTCTGGATATAGGCTCCAAGTGTACCATTATGCCTTTCCATTTTGGATCTGCATTCCGATCAGGGGAAATGTGCGACGTTTTCTCTCCGATTGGTTCGAAACATCTTTCATCTATTGCTGCCAATTGGACCTGGAACTGCCAATCGTGAGATTGATTACAGCCTCACTATCAGGTGATTAACTGGTTGACTCGATGTGTACTCGTCCGTTGCGTGCTCTATATAATGGACATGGAATTATGTAGCATGACATTGTCGCTACTTCTGAGTGCCAAAGTGAACTTCTCGAAAGCATGCTTATGGGATCAAGTGAATGAATGCGACTCCCTTCTTGGATTGGCTGACATATTCAAGCTTCTGGTAGCTGCTGATTGCCAGCATTTGATGCCTTACGGAGACCTCGATGATCCCGATATTCTTAGGTTTGCATGGCCGAAAAAATGGCATTGAATGGCGATGTACTACTTTGTGACTTTTTCATTTTTCATGCAGACGACTTAGAGACCGTTTGATGGAAGAAGAAATATGGAAAGTGGCTCTGGAAGTTTCTACCAAAAGTGGGCAAGATGTGGACAGTGTGTTGGTGACGTGGGCAATGTTCTGTTTGCGATCGGGGCAACTTGATGCGGCGAGGGAGAAATTCTCACGGTGCCTTCGTGTAAGCTTTTAGCTTCATAATTAAGTACATTATTATAGAATAAAGACATTGTTCTTATTACGTCTTGCCAAAATGTTATTAGAAATCACACGATGGATACCATGCCACATTGAATAATTTAACCCTGCCGAAAATCTTAGATTGCTTGGACAATCTTACGAGCAAATCTGCCAAGGTATGTACTTTAAGTAAGAGTGCGTTTTAAGTTAATTTCGATATCCCACTTTCTTTATATATTACAGGTTTCCAGCTTACAGACCAGACTTCAGCAGATCAAATCAGGAAATTTGTCATCAAACCCAGTGTCAAACAATGACGGCCTTTGCGAAACATTACTTTGGAATGAGTCCATTTACTACTTAAATATGTATGGAACTCATAAACAGTTTCTCAATTTCTATCTACACAAACACCGTATAGATCTTGCATTGCAACACATCATAGACAAGGTATTTTGTTAGTAATTCAGTTTATCACATTAGAAATTTAGAAAAAAGTCATGTAATACTATATAGTCCCTAATTATGTGTTACATATATATTTTTCTTCACTTATATATATGTAAAATGTTTCGTTTTGCTTCTTGTTTCCTAGAAATGTGATCTTCCTATATTTTTGGATGGCATTTGGAAACCTGCCGTTGAAAGCGGAAAGATGAAAATATTGATGGATTCTCTTACGAAACATGACCGATCATTGACAGTATGGAACACGTACATCAGCGGTCTGTGTGGGTTTTTGGAAAGGAGGAAACACTGGAACCAACTTTACTTCGTGCAGAAGTTCTGCAAGGACCATATCCGTGCGGCATTCACGTGCATTCACTTCTATAAAGACACCGGCCATACGTACCTGGAATTTTACGAACGTTTGCAGCATTTGGCCGATGCAAGGCTACATTTCGAACAATACCTATCTGCTAAAACTGATCCTTCGCCAATCAGAATGCAGTTGCCTCGTCAAGATATCCACAGGTCACTTGAATTAATGAGAATTAATCAACTTTTTAAAGCAGAATTGGATTGATATTTCTGTTTCAGACACATCAATTCAATCGAGCTGCAGGTTCAAGTGACCAAATTCCTACAACGAAATTGGAATAACACCAAAAGACTCATGACAGCTACTCAAAATCCTCCTACAGCCTTCGACAGCAACGCTGTCAGAGCGTTGCTTGCAGCTCTAGTAAGAATATGCATTATCTCCACTAAAGAAATTCTTCCTAATATGCAATATTCGTCCTTTCACATATATGTTTCATAATATATTTATACAGCATAATTTGTTTTAATTTGCCAGGTTCTTCTCGCAGGAAATCGCATCGAGGATGGATTTGGAATCGCGTATCGTATAATTCAGGTAAATTTGTCTTTAATTTTTCCCTGTATGTATATTAATTAATAACCAAGTTTTTTTTCCCCAATAAGGAATTTCACTTAAAAGCAGATAAAGTTTACTGCCTTTGCGCTAAAAAGTTAGTGCAGCACAGTCGACTCGCAGACGTAAATCAACTTATCGATGCCGTCAACCAAAGTTCAAGTGTTGATGCAAACGTATGTGATGTTATACTTCTGACTGCCCTCGATGAAGCAATCATTCTTCAAGCTGAGGTGACTATCTAAACGACGTTTATTAACTGTTTTACAATAACATTGAATTTCTTTCTTTTCAGCTTCAACAATTGGAACCAATTTTGAAGTTGCTTACTGGCGAATTGAGCAAGGTATTGATATGGAAATATAATTTGTAGCAAAGTAACTTTAAGGAATTTTGTGATTTCATTTATAAGTTACGCTTTGTATTACAGATCCAGGCTTTTATCCGATGCGGGAAATTGAAATCGGCGTATCTATTGGCCGTTAAGTGCGGCAGTGCAGCTGATGTTCAGCTGATTTGCTCCGAGGCAACAAGACTTCAACAAACTTCCCTTCAGAATATATGCCAAAAATGGTTAATTGCACATAACATTAACCCACAATGATGTAATATATAATACCGTAGTACCTGAGGTGAGAAGCAATTTTTATACCAACATGAAAATTAGATTTGATAAAAAAAGTATAATTTTGGATGTGTATTTTATAAATTTATTAACAAATTGGATAAAAGCAATCATACATTTCCTAAATAGATCGCATTGAATGTTGTTGATACTGTTTTTGATTTGCTTATACAAATTAACCCTTTCAGAATAGGCCTATATACATAATGTACATAGTAAAATTGTAGCACTTTGAGGAAATTTCTTTATTTTCTATTGAATTACATGTGTATATATGTATTTCAATCATCATTTACCATCCAAGCAATGCAATCTTTATAATCCACTGTTTGGGATTTTGCATCGAGAAATGCAATGGCCATTTCTTCAAATTCCTCTTGAGAAAATGGTTCTCCTTTTTCCCCATTAATTTTTACATACATAATTAACAATCTATTTAAATAATAGCATTCAAATGGTTCTCAGTGATATTCTCACCATGGCTCATGAAATATCTTTGTAGCTCTTCTTTGTTCAGATAACCTTTCGTATCTTTGTCGAGAACTTGAAATGCATTCAGTAGTTGGTCGTATGTTGATGGTCTATATCTGCAGTTACATTAATTAAAACCACTCTTGTTAAAACTTGTTTATCGATTACCAATATTTTTAACAATTTAATGGAAGGAATCTTGGAATGCTAATTACTTTCCTTCCTGTAGTATTTTTGTCATCACAGGAAGGAATTTTTCAAATCTCACAAATCCTGTTGGTTCTGCATCTTCCAACTATTTTTGATGAGCATTTAAATTTGTTGTCAAACATAAAATGCAACATTATGATATTATTGACTGACTTCAGATAAAACCGAGTGTAATTCCAGTTCGCTCGGACAACATCCCAATGATCTCATAATCGTTCCTATTTCGCTAATGTGTTAAAATAGAAGAAACAGATGCACAATAAAATTGTTGCAAATCTAACCCATGTTATATGTAAAATATTAGAACAGTATATACCGAATATCAACAAAATTATTTCCATCATGGTCAAATATTTTGAACGTTTCTGTAACTAGTTTCTTGATACTCGCTTCGTCTGTTGCTTTCACTTCTGAAACGGGTTATATAATCGACATAAACGAGGAATAAATAGTTAATTAAAACAGGTAAAAATTAGACATATATTTACGTGTTAATTCCAAGGTAGCCATCTTGAAAACATATTGGATTTGGCACGATTTGGCAGCAACCACTGCTACCCTATATTGATTTTTTAATGGTGTTATTAATATTCCTTATTTATTGTGTTTGTTTTTATTTTTTGTCATATTTACAATTTCCATGTGCAATGCAATTCATAAATGCAGTTTTGAAATAGATCGATATATATTTATATATAAATTAATCCACATATGTGAATTAATTAAAACTTAATACTTTTGGAATATAAAACGAAATATTATAAATGTCAAAATATATTTGTGTGATAAGAGTGTGGTGAATTATTGGTACTATACAATTTAATCCAATTAAATAAAAAGCAGAAAGGAAACAGGAATATTAATTGACATGGCCTGGGCCATGACGTCACCGGAGGATATGAATGTGCCGCAATACGTGACGTCACATAGCACCGCCCACTTTCGAACGTTTGCATCGCAATCTGTTGCTGCTTGTTCCTATGCTTGTTCCTCCTTGGTTGCTTGTCATTTATTTCATTCACAGTAGTATGTAATTAAAGTTCACGTGTTGAACGAAGTTATGTATTCGTAAAGGCAACAATATCGTCGCAGAATAGCTTCTTTTCAGACATTTAGGTGCGTATTCCGTGATAACAGCTGTGTTAGGCCTTGGTTAGGCTTAAATTTTTAGATCGAAAAGAACTAGTTTTTCACTGTATTACCAATGGTATTATCAAGGTATTACCGCCGTAAACTAATAAATTATGACCCAAAATCTAACTATTTGATACGGTAACTTGAATATTAATGCACGTATTTTATTAAATCAAATTCCAGATTAACATGTATTTTTTGTTTATCGCAGCTGGTTGAATCCGAGGTTGAATTGTATATAAAAATTACCCAAAAAATATAATAATTCAAGCCGCTTCATCTGCATGGGATCAGTGACAATATATCATACTAAGTATACATACGTGGTATGTAACTAAATATTGCAAATTTGTCGGATTTAGGTGAAAAGATGTCTCCGCGAAAGACGGGTGGCAACAAATGCAGTGTCATCACATGCAGCAACACATACAGAAGTTGTATTGGACAAGGCATTACCTTTCACAAATTCCCACGAAACCCTGTTGTTGGTAAAATCTGGGTTGTGAAATGCAAAGGTGCCGATAATCCACATCCGCATAACGTGGGCAATGCGCGCGTATGTTCAATTCATTTCACTCCTGGAAGTTATGTACGTGATATGAGGAATGAACTTCTGGGACTTGCACCTAAAAAGTTACTCAAACCAGATGCAATTCCTTCTTTGAGTATTCCAGAATTTGCTCAAACAACTGACAATGTGAGTGCGATTACGCCGCAAGATCCAAACTGCGTGATCGCGCTCGATGAAAACACCGCTGTGACAAAGAGGAGTAAGGACATTCTGGGGAAAAGGAAAGATGTTGAAATGATGTGTGAGGAACGAAGATTGCTGGAAGAAAAAGTTCAGCATTTGTTGGTCGCAAATGACACTTTTGTTAAGAAACACATGGAAATAATGCGGCGGAATGAAAACCTAGAGAGAAATGTTGGAGAAATACTGAATGCAAATTCTATATTGGAAGCAAATCATAGGGAAGTATTGAAAAAGGATAAAATATTAGAAGATAGAGTGCAATTACTTTTGGTAACAATTGGCGGTATGGAAGAACGTGAAAGAGAGATGCGACACAAGACCGAATCGTTGGAAGAGACCGTGCAACACGTTCTGAAAGCCAAAGAACTTATGCAGAAGCATTACAAACATATGGTTAATAGAAATATAATGTTGCAGAAACGAGATGTACATATAGTAGAGAGAGAAAAACAGTATAAAGCGAAAGCAAGCGCGTTGAAGAAGGAGGTGACGAGACATAAGAGGTCGGTGCCGGCTAAAGTTGAGGAAGAAATTAAGATAAGGTTTGGGAAAATCTTTACAGAGAAGCAACTGTGCTTCATGAAGAGTGATAAAGGTGTCCAATGGGATGATGAGACAATAACCAAAGCTTTAGCTTTACGGAACGTATCCCGTAAAGCGTACCTGTACTTGCGTGCCATTGGTTTCCCGCTTCCAGGAATATCCACATTGAAACGATGGATATAATAGTGTTAAACTACAAAATATAATGATTTATTGTGTTCATGTAAACAAGAAATTAAATAAAATGCAATATATAACCAAGGATTTGATATAACATGTTGTGGAAAGTCAAACTCGAGTTGCAGTTGCCATTTGCAAAGTGTAATAAAATAGGAAAATTATATTTTAGTTTTATACATTTAATATAATAAAGCAATTAAATTCCCATGTAATTGTGGCCGCCATTGAGCCAGTCATCGACAGCCATATTAAACAAATTTATTTGTGGTTCCACTTCGCAGCGAAAAAAATGGTTTATTATTATACAAATTGAATCGCGAAATGTGTTTGGAAACCATTATCAATGGTTATATCTTATTAGGCATAGCCGTAGCCAGACCGTAGAAAGGAGGGGTGCGTTTCTGGAAAAAGTGGACCTTTACGACAAATTAAGTCTTTTTCATGTAATTTTAAGTGCAAATTTTACGTGCATTAAACTGATACGGTAAATCCCATTTACAAAGAACTCGATTATAACGAACACCGTGTTATAGCAAACAGAACTGGTGGTACCTTGAAAAATGCATTGTGTGACACAGGAAGAACCTGGTTATAACGAACTAGCGAACAGATTTTGTAGTCCCCAGAAACTATGTTTTCGGTTATAATGAACCGAGTTTTGCTGCTTAATTGAATACTGT
>JAQIWR010000561.1:0-19296 GCA_034695945.1 Glomeris hexasticha
GGTGCAAAGGTCAGACACACAGGTGCACTGCACTTCGCACCCCCGTTCTTTCGAGTTGGCTCGTCTAATTAGGGGGTGGTTATGACGTTTGGAGCGACTTCTTTTATGGCACCAACAGTAGACACATCAATATATACAATATACAACATGTCACAACCTGCATGTAGTATGCTCATGCATACTGGATGTAGGTCGTTTACTGTACACATTCTGAAAGATGGTATGCAATATATGAGCTCCAGAGTAAGTTTGCCTATTTCGATTTCAGGTCTATGCAAGTTATAATGGCAATAATGGCAGTAATTACAGTACTTGCACTTTGGTTGACCGCGGTTGCTCACAGCCTGAAGGGACAAGTACATTGTACAAAAGAGCAATTACTGCAATTATCGCCATTATAACTTGCATAGACCTGAAATCGAAATGGGCAAACTTACACCAGACCCCATATAACTGCGTTTTCAACTAGAGGCCCAATACATTTTCCAATTCTTGCACTCTAGCATTTTACCCCTGCTTGCCCGCAGGCAGTCCTCAATGTCATTTGTAAGACATTCATAGTTAATTAGCAAATGGGAATACCAGAGTATGTGGAGAAAACCCATCACAATCTGGCCGGATAACTAGAAAACTCCTTTATGCATGCATATACATGTCCCAACCATGATTAATCCAGGGACCGCCAAGCCAAATTTTGTATTATGTGATATTCAAGTGAATAGGGAACATACCGTTATGACTAGATCCTCATTTTTGTCACAAGTATTCAGCTTCCTGGAGAAACGTATGATAGTATGTGTGTCATTTTCATAGCCTTTTATCAGCTCCCAATTCTGATCCTTGTCGCGGATAGGCTCAGCAAATGCTGTTGCATGTCTGTCCTGTAAAAATTTATTAATACATGGTGGTTATAATAAAGTGTACAGCGTAGTTGATTTCTTTATACCATAATTAAATAATTACATCAAAGACTACTGTCCCATTTGGCAGAACCCATGCAATGATGACGTCAGCCCCAGGCATTCCTCCATTGGGTGAAATACCAAATCCCACATAGCCCTTTGTAGCAACTTGCACTTCGAAAGTTATGTTTTCATTGTTTGCTTCCCAGAAATAGTGATAGTTGCCATTAGGGTCACCAACTCTGTGATTCTTTAATTCTTGACTATTTGTACTAATAAAAGTACAAAGTACAGTTAGAACAATAAATTTGAGTTTCGGGATTTCAATGCTGATCATCATGGTTGCCTTCGTTCTGTGTTGTGATCGATTCACTTGTCACGTGCACGGCTTTAAATTGGGAAGTTCCTCCAATCATGGCCACGGGAACATTCCGCACTCATTGGTTGCTCTCATTGTTTGATTTAGTCACGTGACGAAAAGTCCTGTGTCCAGAGTTGCGCAGAATAATAATGGAAAATTTCATTGGGTTTTTGGAATATGGCAATTGCGCATGTGTTACGTTTTTATAGGTCAACATTAGCTGGCCAATTTTACTCCATGGGAAAACCAGAGTATGTTGAGGAAACCCATCACAAGCTGGCAGGATAACTAGAACACTGCTTTACGCATTCAATGAGATTTCTGTTGTCAGTTTTCATTTAATTTTGTTAGACTTTTTGTAGTTATTTATCAAAATATGTTACATTACGGTATAATCTAATACATCAATTACTCAATCCAAATACAGAAAATACCCTTGTTATATTTACAGTGTTTGATGTAACATGGTATATGTATTTACTACTGAAGACACTATAGTGACATTTTTTATATAATACGTAGTTCCACTCTTTGATAAGAGTTAATACTGAACAATATCATCTGCATTTGGTGTATTGACTTATTGAGCTATTTGTGCTCATAAATTGTAAACTGGACAAATATTATAATTGGAATTTTGAAAAATGAAGTTATAAGGATTGGGATGTCTGTTGCGAAATGTGTATTGTCAACGAGCTATTTACGAGCTATCTACTCTAGTCTTATTTAGTGACAGTTGACAGTGGAATTATCATTATAGTTGCATAATTATTGCCTATAAAACTTAACTCCTGTTTTAAGTTTTTCAGATTTTTTAAATTTATAAATGATATTGTTGTTAAAACAGAAATTATGTGCGGAATTTTTGTATGTGATTTAGTAATGAATAGCAAAAATGAACATATACGTACATATTTAATATCAGATATTTGGACAAAATAGTGCGTATATATGACACTTATATATTTTGCAACATAGCTGTGCAGAAATTAATTCACTGTTGCGAGCAGTTATACAGATTTGGTTTAGATGGGAATTAGCATGCAGAACTGCCCCTTATTTGTTGTACATAAGTGAATATATCGTGTCTACATTTTCAAAACCAAACTTTCGTAGTATAGTATACATATTCCATACTTGCAACACATACATGCACGTACACATATGCAACATATGCAATAAACCAATACAAACATCCAATGCAATCGCAATGGATTTTTTTAAACTGCACTTTAAAAATTGTCGCATGTATTTCTACCACGATATTTCATCGCTGTCAAACTTTGTAAACATTATCGTTAGTTTACGTGTTTGATTTGAATGATGAATAATGGGAGAAATGCAATGTGTTTGTTAGCTAACCTTCGGAGCATTAAGCCGCCATTTTGTTTTTTGCATGTGGCGAAACGGCGACAGCTGGTTGCAGTATAAAATTGCTAGTAAATATTGAGACCGTGTAAAATTAACGAAATAAATAACATTGAATAAAGGGATAACCTGACCTTTTTTGGATATTTTATTCCGATTTTTTCGTTGACCGGTGCGGCTACAATAAATCCCGAAATCTGCCAATGTAATGGAAAATTGAACCACACTGCTCGCTGAGACGCCTGAAATACCGCTCCGAAAAATACGACATTTTGCGCAAAAATAGCACATGTTGTGACCGTTACAGTCGAACCATTGTTGTACATTGCCGACACACAATTAAATAAGTTTTAGGTCCATCTGTCGGAGATATGGTAAGTTGGTGACACGCTCCAATTTATTTAACAGCGAAAACTATACCGAATTCGGTTTTTAATTAGCCGAGTAATTAAATTGGGCTTACCTTTATGCCCGTACAAAACGGCGAATTAAAATATTGCTCCGTGTGTTGTCTTCATTTCACATAAGTTCTTTATGTAAGGCATGCACTGACTGACCTTCCCAAATGGACGTTCACCAATATGTGCATAGACTTTAATAAGTTTTTAAGTACGCATGAATCCATAGCCTAGGTTTTGTTGCATTTGGTTTTGCTTTCCTGCATGCATGTGGTTTTGACGACACTCTTCCTTGTACACATGCGATTGTAACGAAACGCTTTGCTGCAGTGCACAATTGCGTTACACGAAAATATCAATTAAAAATCATATGTCCGTCGGAAACACTTGCAAATTGGCCTAAACTGTTACAAATACCGCGAGCTACAACATTGCAATTGGGTGTGAGCAATTCACATGTTTAGGTTCCAAATTGGAACATCGATGACCTTGAATATTCCACTCAAGGTCACAAATGGTTACTTATTTGGAGAGCCCCGTTGCAGGACAATGAAATCCATTTGTGAATACCTCTTACCGTTCCAAAGTTATTCAAAGGTGCAAGAGATCCATGCTGTTCATAGCAGGCCTACATTGAAGATGTGCTAGCTTTCATATTTTTCCCATGTCCCCCACCCCTGATATATGGCCTGTCAGCTGATAAATTAGTATTCTATTATTCTGAAACTTGGCATGACCCTTAGTATGACAACAATGAACATTTGAATTGATTTAAAATGACACTAGTGTAGAGTAACCTCTATTGTCATGCTTAAATTCCTTAATTTCAATAATTGGATGTATTTATTTGTTCGTTTCACCTGACTGACTGTGAGGCTATATGTATTACAGCCTCAATGTGATAAGTTTCTTTTATAAAACAGTATAATATAGTTTATTAGGCCTGCATGGCATATGAAATTAAGATGTTTAACAGCCAAGCTCGAACAACGCGTGTTTTATTTTTCTACGCATTATTGTAATGTGATTATCGTAATTTAAGGAATGATGTTTGGCCACAGGCAACAAACACTCGCACAGTGCTGTTTAATAATACATGACCGGAGGGATTGAACGACCTGTCGAAATTTCACACCCAACCAAGGTCATCCGAGGATACTGTTGCAGAAACATTAGGTGTTGGTTCTCGTTTTAGGAAACCGATATTGCAATTTACTTAAAATCCTAAACACACACATGACCTCCTGCATATCGTTTACCCGGAGCTTGACCCATGAGGACAAGGACCACATGGGTGGCCCTTGTCTAATCTTCTCAGATTTCCAACGAACAGATATATAGGGCATTTCCTAACCAGGCCGTCGACGAAAACAGTTTCTTGAAAGGTAAAATATTTCGAGCAGGCTGTGAGGGGTATACTACTTACAAAAGTTTGTACATTTATTTTATTTTATTTTATTTCAGACAAAGTTAATTAGCCTATACACGTATATGGTATTACAGTAATGAAAAAAGTAATCATGGAATAAGCTGTAAACTGTATGTGTATTTTTACAGCAAACGATGGGAAATTAACAAAATAATCTTAATGCGCATTCTAAAATAATTAATGATAGCCTTAAGAATCAATGAAATGTGTAACAAGTGTTTGTAGTTAGTTAAAATATTCACATTGTATACCATGGTATCACAGCTACAGTGTTTTATGACAAACTCAGACATTTTTATCAGGTTTTCGGCAAGATCAGAATAATCTTCATTATACAAATATTTAGGTTTAATAGGCCCAAATCGAAATTTCAGCAAAACGAATTGATTATCTTACGTTGTTGTAAAAGGGGTTTCACTTTTTCACGTGCTCCACTTTAAAAATTAATGGTTTACATCATGCATAAAAAGTTAGGCTAGCTTTCATGTTAATTCTGTGCGGTAATAAAATTGCAGCACACAGATTGAAATCTCTGAATAGACTAGCTAATAGGGATAACATGCATAATCTATAGTTACAAATGACGGTGATATGACAGTATATAGGTGAAATGTACAGTACGTTGTATACAATTGTAGGACATGCATGTACACACAGTGATGAGAAAATGCATTTTATTTTGAAAGTAACTGAAGATTTCAAAAAAGGAGTGCCATATCAAAAAAAAAATTGCAGAACATACATACTCGTCATTGAATTTCTTATCACAATCTAGTCCCTCTCCTTCATTTCTTCCGCTTGTGTGCAGGTTTCCTATGCACCCTTGCATCTCACCCTTAGATAACAGTGATATAACATACTTTTCATTTGATGCGAATTTTCTTAGAAAGGGGCAACTCCTCTTATCAAAATAAACTGCAACAACATCAAATATACCCAAATCGAGTATTTAATTCAATATGAAATGTACACGTGACCAATAACTATACTTAAGGTTGAACTTTGTCTCTGCATAGACATTGGCACACATAAATGCATGGCCTATTTATTTTGAAAATTAGCTTTGCATGCATGTTTGTGTAGGTATACTGCACAATAAAGCTACATTTAAATGTTGAATTCAACAAAGATTTCTTAATAAACATGTATTTGGTACAGTTTCCAATTTTAGGATAGCACGTTTTCTTAGTTGTGACAGACAGAATTGAAAAGATTGGCGACCGAGATAAATTTCGAGTGGCTTGGGGTGAACTATACAGCACTAGCACGAGGTTGCACATGAAATCCTTGACCCACCCCTATAACTTGTTTGCAGTGTAGTGACGAAGTTCCATGAAAGCATGTACGATGACGTATTGGACGGTGTTTGAGACGCAAATTGTGAATCACTTCCGGCAAACGTTTAATACTAGAACAGCACTCAACCAGTGACCACACATTTGAACAACGTCTTAGCCACACTCGCACGTTGCTTGCATTTTCTCTTCAAAACTCTCGTTTTCAACTAAACTCCATATTGCCAACCATGCATCCAACTTCCAGGACTATTTTACTATTTTACTTCTCGGCTTGTGTCAACTTTTTAAGTGCATTTAATGTCGCCACGGATTTCCCAATCATTCACAAGGGCAGCGAAAATGGCTATTTTGGATATTCAGTTGCACTTCATAAAAACAGTCGGGGATATATGTAAGTATATATATATATATATAAATTGTTATTATTATTCGTAAGCTGTGTTTATTCTCATTTGTTATTCTTAGTATGTCTAGTATACACAAAAATGTGCTGTTCGGAGCGATGGTTACAAACGTTTAAAATTGAAATTGGCGCTAAAAATTAATATAAAAATTTGACATGATATAGATAATGGAAGATATATTAATTCTAGTCGACAGAGATGTAAATATGCGTGATAATACGTGGGTATATCATGTATATTGTAAATAATAAGGGCGGTTATTTTGAGGATATTTTTAAGTGTGACTTGCGGAGAGGCGAACAATGTTATGCAATCAGGAATGTTGCTCAACTGGAATTGATGTCTCATCCATCATTTATTGCAAGGGCAATGAAAGGGTGCGGTTTTCTTTATATTATTATTTTTAAATTCTGTTTAATAGACAATTGAAATTTATTGAACAACGAGGGTGTCGTTTATGGAAAGTATAAATGAAGTCGGGGAGTTCACAAATAGAACAAGGAATTAAAACAAAGGGTTTATTACGTTGAATAGGAACATTTTCGCGCTCTACTTTTGGTCATAACATTTTCTATGAAAGTTTTCAGACAAATTATGTGTTTATGTATGTATGTATGTATTATTATTATTCATCATGTCATGCGTTTACAAGGATATCCCATAAAAGTGAGTCACGAATTCTGCGAAGTCATGAAATTTGATATCCAAAGTTCTTCGAATTTGTTTAGAATTTGGTTTACATCTAAAACAAATCTGTGACAAGTGACTAATTAATTCCAAAATCAAACTAATAAATGCATATAAAAAAGTAAATTGTTAAATTATTTCCATATTTGATAGCCAATCGAAAGAGCGTTTAATGTGCCATTTTCAATATTAGAACCATTTAGGGAAATAAAAGAGAATTTCACAGTTTCGTTTTTTTTTTCCGTAACCAGGTTGTGACAAATTGTTATGTAACTTTCCGGTATCATCATGGCAGGAACTACGCATTTCATTATTTTTGCCTCATTTTGGCATATTAGAAAATTACACGGATTAGTCATAATATTACATATACTTGGCCTATGAGTTCATGTGAAGCCTCAGTGCTCCATAAATAGGGAATAATGAGACCTTGATTAGGGGACAACTTGCACAAAGTCCCCTTATATCACATTACGTCTAAAATGTCAAAAGAGTTTTAAAAAGTGTATTTATATGTACTGCACACTGTTCCCATTATAATAATCATTTACAACAACAGACTGTTATTGTAATTCCAATTATATCATGCAGCCGAATTATTGTTTGGTAAGATATTGTAAGTGTAACATAGTTGTAAATTAAGGAAGGACTTCCTTTCCTGATATGTTATTAGATATAATATATGAGCATGAAAAGTTGATAAATAAGAAATCATTATCACTGGAATGTACTTTGAGTTTGGCTTGATGATGGCTGCTTTTGTAGCAGTCAACATCCTGAAATGCGAAACGAACCGCCATTTTTACTGACGCATTTCCCACTCGATTCGCGTCGAAACCACGCAACAATCATTGAAACATGTCTGATAAATTTTTTCCCCTTCTAGGTTGTTAGTGGGTGCGCCACGTGCCAACTCATCCTATGATAGAATTTCCTATCAACCAGGCGCCATTTTTCGGTGCCCTTTGGGAAATTCCCCTTGTGAAGAAATTCGATTCTATGGCAGAAGTAAGAATAATATTATAAATCCGCAGCTAACATTTGTTTTAGTTACAAATAATATAATAGAATATTGCTATTACGTACAATTTACATGATGAAACCAGTCCATGCAGAAATATTTTTCATGGGGAGTGCTTGGGCGCCATTTTGTTTTCCTGATAATTTCAACACTGACTTTGTTTTCCCTTTATGGATGTAATGTTAAATTGTTATTGTAGTCTTATAAATAAGCACATAGGATGGATGCAAATATCAATTTCAAATGTGATTAATAGTTATATGTTAATAGCGGAAACAGCAAAATTGTGCAGACATTTTGTAGTACCACTTTCAGCAGTGATTCCATGCAAGGTTCCATGGTTCAGCAATTAGTACTAGCTAGGGCTTCAGGCTAATGTCAATGTCATCAGATTTATGTGGTGTCGCATGACATCACATCGATAATGTATGTTGCAGCTGAAACGAATGATGAGTTTGATGACATGACCATAGTCTGAGTTTCAAAGAGTAGCCTAGTATTAATTACTGAAATCTCAGAAGCTGGAGCAAAATGTCTGTAAAAGTTCCCAATTGCCGCCGTAATTAATGTAGAAATGTTTATAACTTAATTAACTGTGTGATGAACTGGTTCAATTAGCAATTTGGAAGTGTTGGCAAATGATTATTAATTGTAATGGTCCTAATTTCAAGTTTAGTGATATATGTATGGCATTTCGTTACTTGATTTATGTTTAGTAGAAATTGACTCATACAACACCCTGTTGATGTGTAAAATATGTGCCAAAATGACGTTGTCAATATAAACAAACATTTTGCTGTATAGTTATATTAGCTTCAGAGAAAGTTTGAGCTTTGCCTCAAGGCATATTCAAATGAGCTATTGTTTGTTAAAAGTGAGGTAATTGTGATAATTGCAGTAATTACAGTACTTACAGTAATCCCTTCTGGTAGTGAGCAGTCAACCGGTCACCCCAAGATCAATTACCGTTAATTACTGCAAGTATCTCATTTACCTCACTTGGCAAACAATAGCTCATTTGAATATGCCTTCAGGCCAACAGCTCAAACTTTCTCTGCAGCTAATTTATCACTACACGAATGACTCCATGATTCATGCAAATGTAAGACTCCATGATTCATGCAAATGTAAAATAACCTGATATTGCAACTTTTAACTTATTACAGTTTATTAGGAAGTATTTGAAACTATTTCTAAGAATAGGTTCTCAAACTGCTGGTTTTTGGGAATTTTTAATCCTTATCGCTTACAATTCTTTAAATCCGAAACAAGACACCTATTTCTGACAACTTCCTGCAGGAAGTAAGGAGCAGCCCTGCAACGCACTCTAGTTTATATATTTACTCCGAAACATGAAAAATTAGACTTTGTGCTTTAATTTTCCTGTTTCAGTTCATTATTTTACGCTTTTTTTATGAGATGACAATAAAATGGTGACAGTAATGTGTTTGGCCAACACATTTTTGAAAAACTGTTACCAATAATAACAAAATTATTGATGACATACATTTCTTAAGTTGTTGTTATTTTCACAGAATATTTTATTATATAAAAAATCCAAAATGTGAAAAAAAAAATAGTAAGAAAATCTTGTTTCACCATGTAAAAAATGAATTGGTTTTTTAGAAAGGGTCTCGCTTGTCATCATATGCAAGATGGCACACCCTGCATCGGTTTTTATCTTGTTAAAAATCACAGGATTTGAATCGATTAAAGATTTCCAAAAACCGATGGTATCATAATGTTTCAAGTCCATGCTGCACATATACCAGAAAATGTTTCTTTGGGAAGTCACTTGTACTTTATAAAAATCCTATTAAATTACAAGCTCAGAACTGATATCTCTAAAAGTTGTCTACACTACATAGCAACTTTCTGGCCCACTTAGAAATAAAAGGATAGTTGGACTTCATTAAAATATTGATATGAAACTTTCTTGTCAGATGTTGATCTGCAGCATGGAGATTATTCCTTCCAGGAGCTTCGTAATAACAGCTGGTTTGGAGTGTCATTGGACACAAGCAATGACAATCAATCGTCTATCTTGGTACCATTTTAATATTTTCCAATGTTGTACATATAAATTTTTTAATAACTGAAATAACGTTTGTTATTTTGTTTTTGTAGGCGTGTGGCCACAGATGGAAAGACAAGCAATACTCACAACTATATCCAGCAAATGGCATATGTTATACTGTAAATGGCGAATTCGATGCCAGCTCTTTAAAAGCATTGCGGCCACTCGTGCATGGAAGTAAGGAAATAAAATTGTTATCAGTGTGACATAGAATTTCAGAATGTAAACTTTTTGTTCATTTTGCAGGAAAACAGTTAATAGACAAGATTTATTTTTACGCACTTGGCATGGCTGGAATTTCAGCTCAGTACTTATCTGTAAGTTATTACTATAGTTTTTTCTAATGAAACTGGTTTGTTTCTAATGTATTTTGTATTTTGCAGGATGGGTCTGGTTTGATGATGGGAGCACCTGGAGTTTACGATCTCACAGGTATATCATTTTTATCTTTATTGATCAACATTTAATTGATAACAATGTCACGTGTGACTGTCAGTTGAGAATTCCTTATTCATTCAGCTTCAGGCTTTTTATAATCTTTTCGATCTTTCCATGTTTTATGTGCAGGAACTATTGTAGCTCAACTGAAAAGTGATGAAACATTTTCTTCAAGCCGAGGTGTACAATGGCCATTTCGAATTCCGTTTCCTGATACTGCACTACTGGATATCAATTCCTACTTTGGTTGGACATTTTCTGGATTCTGATCTGATTATGAAGATGTTAAAATGTACTGTTCATTATAGGTTACTCAGTAACATCTGGAAAGTTTTATAAAGATGGATTGCTGACGTATGTGGCTGGTGCTCCTAGGGATGGTCTGGTTGGAAGAGTGCGTATACTTGTATAGTATAATTATAGTATATTCCTTGTAATTTGCTACTGGAAAATTTCCAAATAATTTGCAAGAGTTTTATTAATTTTGCATATTTTATCAGGTTTATTTATTTCGGCTGAACAAAGAACTTGATGGGACTGTAGTGAACAAGGATATTTTATTATCACGTGATGTAAGTATTTCATATTCAGCCAAATTATTTTGTTTTTAAATTGTATTCAAAACGACTTGTTCCTTATATTTGATCATTAAAAAAACTGTATAGCTGAATAGTTGATTTCAGCTACTTGTGACTGTTTATATATAGATGGGAGATTATTTTGGAGCCACTGTGTGTGCCGTGGATTTGAACAATGATAAGTTGGATGATCTGCTTGTGGGTTCACCATTCTTCTCTGTGGATGGAGATGAAGGAGCTGTCACAGTTTACATCAGTGATGGTCATGTAAGTAAATCAAGCTTGGTTTTAGCAATCCTGATTCCCATATAAATTGTACATTAAATTTATATTTTATTTCAATTCCACAGACCCTTGTACAAGTTCCACGGAAATTAACTGGTAGTACAACAAAGGAAGCACGGTTTGGCAGCTCTATCGCTCCTATTGGAGATTTGAATCACGATGGATACACTGGTAGCGTGTTTAGAAGCAATTTAATCAGTGAATGAGATGGTAAGTTGTTATTAATAATGATTTCGTGAATCATTTAAGATGTTGCCATTGGAGCCCCGTACGAAGGTAACGGAGCAGTTTATATTTATCTTGGATCGTCTGAAGGCATACAGTCCATGTATTCTCAGGTATTTAGAATTGCATTGATGAGAATGCATTGAAATAATTGTCCATTCAGTAATTAATATTCTTTAACAGAGGATTTTGGCATCGACATTGGATAAATCTCTGCGTGGATTTGGCATAAGTTTGTCTCGAGGAAAAGATATTGATGATAACAATTATCCCGGTAAAGTGATTAATGTGCTGCATGTTTTCCCTTAATTTGAACTTGATCAATAAGTAATCTTTAAATTGTTATGTAGATTTAGCAGTGGGAGCTTATGATTCTTCACATGCTGTGGTTCTAAGGTAATGTGTTTTTTAAATTTGCTAGCAAGTGTGTTATATTCATCTGTAAATATATATGATTTTCAGGACTTATCCAATAGTAAAAGTTTTTGGAGGCCTCAATTTTGATGTTAAACACATTAAAGCTGATGAGAAAAATTGCGATCTTAATGGTGTGAAAGTATCTTGCTTCCAAGTGGAAACTCTTATTCGGTTTGAGGGTACTGATGCTGCCAATCAGCTAGGTAATAGCTTTCTACAAGATTGAATAAGTGTATATGTATGCAAAAATGATAAATATACTTAGTTACTTTGCTCCAACAGACATGGAAATATCTGTCGATGCAGACATCTTAATAAAATCTGACAAGCAAAGTGGCCGAGTTCACTTTAACATAAACGGCGCCATGTGGAGCACGTATAACTACACAATTACTCTAAAGAAAGGAGAATTAATGCGCTCAACTCATAAAGTTTACATCAAGGAAAATGTGATGGATTTTCTGACACCTGTCCGATTTCGAATGTCATACGAAGTACGCAAATCGATGCACAATTCAGAATTTTGCAAACAATGTCCGGTTCTCGACCCATCTGCTTCCATATCGGATGAAAATGAAGTAAAGTTATCATGTAATTATTTAATTCTATTCTACTGTTATTAATTACCACATCTTTATTTATATTTAGATCCTTTTTGCAACAAACTGCGGAGACGATGAAGTTTGTCGTTCAGATCTCGAATTAACGGCGAAGATGGACAACTTTAGGTTTGTTATACATATGGAAAACGTTCAGAATATTTTCAATATCACACATGTTTGAGGTTTTTAATTTCTGTTTACAGCCCGGATGTTCCATGGGTGATTGGGTCCCATGAAAATATCAATGTGAAATTTGAATTGAGGAATAGCGGAGATCCGGCTTTCCAGTCTACACTTAGTGTGACCTACCCAGATGAAGTAGATCTGAACAGAGTTCCTGCAGAGTGTTCTGAGGTCACTAGTGGACAGAAAACTATCATATGCAATATGGGAAACCCTCTGGAAGTCAATCAACTTGTACGTAAACAGTATATACAGCACCATTTCCGATTCATACACAACGGCTTAATTGAGCAACTGTTGTACAATAGGGGCTTCTTGAATTGGGATTTTCCTTGGGAAGGATTACGAACACATTACGCAATCTTCGCTTTAACGCAACTGCAAAGACGGCAAGTGAAGAATCTGCGGACGTGTTGCACGACAACACGGTCGTAATCGATGTTCCATTTGTAGCGGTTGCAGATATCCATGTCAGAGGGTAAATAAATATAACTTGTCATTTCCTATTTTGATTGCATGTAATCTAATAGATACATTTTCAGGCTTTCCGTCCCCGATCAAGCTCTCTACAATCAAAGTTTTATCGCACCGCAGAAATTATCGCACATTTATGAGGTTATAGCATTTCTCGTTTATTTACTGATAATTCCATTGTAAAATGTATTAACAATATACTTGTGGACAGATTGAAAACGTGCAACCAAGTAAAGTTGACTCTGTAACAATTGAAGTATCATTTCCTCAAACAACCCCAGACAGGTTGTTGTTTCTTAATGAGTTAACTGTCAGGGTAGGTACAAAATTAATCTTTGTTAGCTGCACTTGCAACTTTCGTCATTTGTTGGCTCAAGCGTTGCCAACATTAATTTATTTAAAATGTTAATAATTAATTATTTTCCAGTCTTCGTTTGGCCAGAAGGAAGTCCTGTGTTCACCAATAGAAACAACGCCTACAAATCCAAATATGGTAATTTACGAACACCCCGACCATGGAAAAGTAGCTGTTGTTGTAAGTGTTTAATACTATAAGCTAGTTGATTGTTTTCCTACAAGCGAAGACCTTAATATATTTTATTGCTCAATATAAGGATTGCGGGTCAATGATTTGTTATCGATTTGTCTGCATGTTGGGACCATTCATGAAGGGAGTGGTTGCCAAAATCAACATTACTGCTGTCGTTGACGTACGCAGTTTGCTCAATATAACGGTAATTGGACTTCTGTATTGGAAATGAATTCTCTCGTTGCTGCAACTATGCTACAACGAAGTAATTTATTTCTAGAATGAAGCTAACATTGAATTCACCTCTTGGGCTGAAATCACAATCAACGATGGCATCGAAAATCTTCAGCCACAAAATCACAAACCAGATAAAGCCAAAGTCTGTCTATAAATTTACTATCACAATATAAACTCTATATACAATATATACTCTAAATGTCATGTTGATGTTTCCAGATCACTACTACAATATTTCCTATTGGTATTGCGCCACAATCTAAAGGCATTGCAACTTGGATCATCGTGGTAGCAATTTTAGCTGGGTTGTTGCTATTACTGGCAATAATATTGCTGTTGTTCAAGGTAAATTGTGGTCATATTTAATTACTGTTTGTACATTTTAAGATATTATAATGCAATTTGTATTCGCAGTGTGGCTTCTTCAAAAGAACAGAAAAGGATGAAATGGAAAAGATGATGTTTTCGGGAGAAATTTCCACAGATGGAGACAATCATCTTCTTGCAGATGAAAGTGAATCATCATAGGTTGTATGAATGGTACATCGAAGAAACGATGTGAATTCTTTTTTGACTGTGTTCTGGTAGACACTGTCTAACTGTGACAAATTCAAAGCTTCTATGCAGCTTTGATATTAATGTGTATATTTTAATTTTAAGACTCCGTTGACTGGCTATCGTATTTCTAGATGTGTTGCAAATGTAGCAGTAATTTTGTACTTTTTTAGTGGACTTTACTATTTATATATGCTGTTTTAATTTCATCTCGCGCACAAATGCAATGCTCAACAATTTTTTTGTATATTTCTACGCATTCAAATTTTAAAATAGCAGTTTTCAATATTTCAGCAAAGCAAAGGTAAATGTTAATAAACATAACAAAGAATATATTTATTAAATCGTCGCATATAGTTTACAAGTAGTTACAGTATTAAATTCTGTCATAAGCAGTATCAGCCTTGCATCCTCGTATGACAAAGTAAATGCCATCCTGAGAACAAATGTGTGCAAGAAAAGCAATGGTAAATAACAAAAAGCAAATTGAGCTGGAAGACAATAATAAAAATATTGATTACACGTACCAAAATCAAGTTGGGTAAATCGACCCAGAAATCATAGTGCGGAATCATTTCCTTTCCTGTTGCTCCGCGAAGAAGTTTCATTATCAACATGCCTCCAAAGAAATAAACAGAACATCCCACAAAGAATCTGGCAATATCGACAGCAAAAACAAATTTGATTTGAAGCTAGCAAAAAAAAAAGCTGCAAAATATTTCTCAGAAGCTTACATGATTAGCAAAATGGAACCAACTGACAATCCTTCTTTGGAAGAACTTCCCAGACATGCATGATGTGTAAAAAGTGCCATGCGCTAACAAAAAAGTGCACGATTTCAAACATCTCTGTACATTATTCTAATTATTATAATGCTATATCTTACATGGTAAGTGATTGAATTTATATTTTCTATTTCATCAATTTTGAGTGTGTCTTGATCCTGACTGCAAACAAGGCTTACAATTGCACCCCTGAAAATGTCAAAATTCTAAACTGCAGTTTGTGTATTAATTAATTCATATAAATAAATTAAATATATTTAAAATGGATTGGTTGTTTTTCATTTGAGAACCATTTTCAGGAATTTATGGACCACCTGGAACTGTTGTAATTAGTGTAGATTATTTCCAGCAAATTCGTGGATATATTTTCATTAAAAGTCGTATTATTATTGCTTCCCAAACTGGTGAAAGGTGTAGGCGTTGTGTGTAGACACACCTGTTAAATGTCGATTTGTTAAAATGGTCGTATAAATAAATATATGATGGTGATATAATTGTTACTGAATTTAAACTTACGCCAACACCATTGCAATCCCCAGCAGCACCTTCAATAAAATCCTTACATGGATTGTAAGAATAATTAGTTGTTTTCTCTCCTATGTTCTCGAACCTTAAAAAACCGTGGGAAAAATTAATTTTTCGAGCAAATGCGTTTTTAAAAAATGTAGGTTACTTTAAACCTGGGTTTATTGTCGTCTCCCGCAATGCGTGAAAGATCGATAATAGAACCATTAGTAAACTTGCATCGACAACCTGGGATTAGCGAAGAACATTCAGGTGACAAACTGTATACATTGTAAATGATTCCCAAGAAAATAACGGCATAGATCGTGCCGTTATTAGAGTCCATAACAGACGAGCAAAACTTTCGGAGTGACGGAAGCACGCGTGACCAACAGCTGTTATCTGGCAACACTTATCGTGCATGTATGACTCAAATGATGGGAATACCTGTAAAGAAACCTTTTAGCTAGACTAGAATGTTATCAAGCGATTCGTTAATCAAAAGTGATAAATATAGAGTTTTAAAGATTTTTGCAGTTGTTTTTGCGTGCTGTAGAACATTCAGCAATTTTTATTTGTACTACATTGCCTATTTCTGCATACAGCGTCTATATGTTCGAAATTTAAAAACGAAACTTGCTCTACTTGTGCATTATACAAGAGTGGATGAAGGATTAATCTGCACAATATTCAAAAGTTTCGTTTTATTTTTAACGACCCTACGCAAATTAATTCACCGTGCGAACTTCGCGGTCCCAGTTCATGCATAGGCCTATATGCACGTGATGTCACATAACGGTAAAAGCGTGGGAAACCATTTTTTTTGGGTCATACTAAACTGCAAAACGCCAATCTGCAAATCTGCAAATACTAACCTATTTTTATATACCTTGGCAAATACTAGCCTCGCGCGCAGGTACGCCTGTAAAACGCAAACGGGGGTTATACGTTATTTACGTCCGCTCGTATTCTGCAAATAACGTCGCAATACGCAAACGGCAACGCCCCTTCCGGTGAGGGGACGTTCATTACTCACGTCGCGTACTGCAAATAATACGCAAACGGCAACACCCCTTCCGGTGAGGGGACGTTCAATAATTAGGTCGCATATTGCAAATAAACTGCACACGATCACGCCCCTTCCGGTGAGGGGACGTTCATTACTCACGTCGCGTATTGCATGTAAACTGCAAACGATCACGCCCATTCCGGTGAGGGATCGTTCATTAATTACGTCGCGTATTGCATATAAACAGCAAACGATCACGCCCATTCCGGTGAGGGATCGTTCATTAATTATGTCGCGTATAGCAAATAAACTGCAAACGACCACGCCCATTCCGGTGAGGGATCGTTCATTAATTACGTCGCGTATAGCAAATAAACTGCAAACGACCACGTCTTCTGGTGAGGGGACGTCCATTATTGACCTTAAATTTGCTAAATAAAGGCGATTTGCATTATTTGAATTCTGCAAATAAGTGCAAATAAGTGTCCTGACTCAATAAAATGATGTTTGGCACCTTTAAAATGCTAAATTGAGGCGATTTGCACAATTCGAATTCTGCAAATAACTGCAAATAAGTGTCCTAACTCAAGAAAATGCTGTTTGGCACCTTTAAAATGCTAAATAATGGCTATTTGCACAATTCGAATTCTGCAAATAACTGCCAATATGTGTCCTAACTCAAGAAAATGCTGTTTGGCACCTTTAAAATGCTAAATTGAGGCGATTTGCATAATTTGAATTCTGCAAATAACTGCAAATAAGTGTCCTGACTCAAGAAAATGCTGTTTGGCACCTTTAATATGCAAAATAATGGCTATTTGCACGATTCGAATTCTGCAAATAACTGCAAATAAGTGTCCTGACACAAGAAAATGATGTTTGGCACCTTTAATTTGCTAAATAGAGGCGATTTGCACAATTCGAATTCTGCAAATAACTGCAAATAACTGATTTTACACAAGAAAATAGTGTTTGACACCTTTAAAATGCTAAATTGAGGCGATTTGCACAATTCGAATTCTGCAAGGATGTGCAAATAAGTGAACTGAGTCAAGAAAATAGTGTTTTGCACCTTTTATTTGCAAAATAAAGTCGATTTGCACAATTTGGATTCTGCAAATAAGGGCAATTAAGTGATCTGAGTCAAGAAAATAGTGTTTGGCATCTTTAATTTGCTAAAAAAGGCGATATCACAATTCAAATTTTGCAAACACCCGGTTTATAGGGAACTGACCTTAATGGACTTTAATAGACCTTTTCAGAAAGTCGTGGCGCCACCTGGCGACGATTTTGTGAAACAAACAATAGGGACTTTTCTCAAGCAAAATGCCATGGTCAAACCGTACATATTTTCACAAAAGTACTGCACACTTTCTTCATAATGAAATATTAACAAGGCAAACGACATTTAATTGGTATAAACCTTTTATATATTGGCATATATACATATGTATATATATAAAATAAATTGCTCCAGTGCGAATCATAAAATCGCCTGTCTATAACTTCAATAATCCATCTTTCGTTTCTCCATTTGGCCAGCAGGTTGACTCCAGTCTTTGCGCATGTGCATTCTACAATTTCCGAAAAGGTCCATTTGCTAAACAAAGGTGGACCACTTACAACATATTTATAAATACATTCTAAAATACTTTCATTTTTCATTGGCCTTCACAGCCACAACAGACAAAGCTTTGTGTGCGCGGCTTGACTAGCATATGCACACATTTCCTTCCCAAGTACAACAGTTGTGCACAAAGCTGCATAAAATCTACCCTGCTTAAACAGTTTTGCAGGAACTTCTAGTTTTGTCTGCACGATCGTTTCTGCACAATATTGCCTACATAAAACTGCACAGTTCTGCATACATTTCATGTACAAGACAATTTTTGTTTTAAAATGTGTTGACTTACCGAGGTAAGTCGTAGGCCGCAACCGCGGCCTACAATTGTCTGCAAACTTCTGCAACGCATATTTCTGCCCAAAATTTGTGGCTATGAAATGTTGCTATATGTCTGCCGACATTTTTATGCAGACACATTATGTGCAGATGCGTTTGCATAGTTCTGCAAGGGATATTTCTACAGGAAGGTTTTGGCTAAAACATATCCATATACCTGCCAAAACCTTTCTGCAGAAGACACATCCTGTGCAGAAAGCTGCCATTTCACACAGAATAATTGTGGCAATACAATTTACTTCCGCATGCATTACAATTTCCACTTTCCTGCAAAGAACGTTAATACCTAACTGAATCAAATTTGCGGCATTTTAAACAGCTCTGCAGATATCATTGCGTACGTTAGTTTAACAATTTTTTATAACTGCTACAGAAATGGCAAACTTAACATGTATAGGGGAGAAGTGCCTAAAATGGACCCCCTGGGTAAAATGGACCACTACCGCTTTCCGCCCACCACCAATAGATGGCGTTAAAGTGTCTAGGCCATTTAATGGAGAAAAGCATTACTAACAATATCACACAGGCATGAGACCTTGGACAGCATGTTTGAGAGGCATTTTACTGGAA
>JAQIWR010000562.1:0-19288 GCA_034695945.1 Glomeris hexasticha
TCCGAACGTATTAGGCGCGAAGTGAGAAATTTTGAATTAACTTTTCCATACAAAAAACGTATTTTCATTTGTAACTTGGAAAGTACTCAAGCGATCGTAATCAAACTTTAACTGGACGTTAGACATGTCAAATACTTGCAACTATAGCAATTTGGAGATTTTTTGAAACTTTGTTTTAGCGCTAGATCGCTTGGTGCATAATGCCCTGTGGCTCATTCATCCCCGGTCTCCCCTATACCCAATACACTAGCAGCACTATGACACAAACTTTTTGTAAACGTTATTTTTCCTAGGGTCAAGAAACACTTTTGCATAAGTTTTGCTTGAATTTATCTCAATGTTTTTGCGCAAAATTGAGTCATTTTGTATACAGTTATGTGCAGTTTGTGTGAAAAATTGCATCAATTTGGTGCAAAAGTATTTTGCTAATTGTGCACAACTGTTAATAACATTTTTATGCATAAGGTTAAACATATTTATTTATTTTCTTATTTCCATAAGACTCGTAAAATATTGGAAAAATAATTTTCGTAATGAATTAAATGTGCTCTTTCACTTGGTAATTGGAAATTTGTCTCTATCTACAGCGGTTTAAAAGTTTGAGATGAGATGACCGGACTTTTTATCCACACTGTATAGTATTTTTATCCCAAAAATGAATTCTTAACATGCGTATTATTTTTATTACTCACTTTAAAAACTTGTCAATTGTCCCAATAAGGATTTCATTTCGATTTTATATCCTATTCCCGCATAATACATAATATAAAAGTTATGATGATCAAATGTCTCCAAGGGTTCGAATGTAATTTTTAAAACTTGTTAGATGAGATAGCCATTTTTGAAATGAACGTCGGGGGTGATGGAAAGTGTAGTCAGTCGCATCTCGTAAATTGCGAAAGATGCTATAAAGCCCACAAAAAAAATCCTTTTTTATATCACATGGTCGCCATCTCATTGCGCATTCAGTCGTCCGATTTCGAGGCAATCTCAACTTGCATCACGTGCCTAAAGCTTGCAACACGCATTATACACGGTACCACGCAAAAAATACAAAAAAACATGTACACATATGCAGGAAAGAGCGAATTACACTGCACCAGAAAGTCAAAATGCACGCGTCAGCACTCTGAACAGTGATGCACATGCATGCGGCTTTGCGCATGCGTACAACACTCGTGCAAGTCAAATTTGCGAAATGTATACCAATGTCGCTCACAATCGGACTCGAGAGAAGTACAGCGTAATGGGATGAGCAAGGGGATGAGTCAACGACAGGACAGGAAAAAAAAATCACTGCAATCTTCAAAGGCAGTTTTAAAAACTTGTTTAGTCAACGGTGAAATATTGCAAATTCCTATTGAAATCCCAAAGAACTCGAATCAAATATGAGGAGATTGAAAACTCCGACGAAACGAAACATATCTGAATTTTAAGATTTACGTTACAAAAAAATACGAAAATCATTCGCAAAGCTCAATATTGGAAAGGGGGAAAAAATGATAGATAACATCTGCGAATGAAACGACGTACATACTAACGGAAAAATCAGTCAAAAAGTAATTGAAATGTCACAAAAAGCTCATTTTGCAATCGTGCTTCTGTCGATATAGGCCTATTTATTAATATATATACAGTTCAATTATTACTTTCACAAAATGGGAGACAATGAAGTTAAAATTCCAATTTCGGATTTGTTGCAAACACTCCCCTGCTTTAAGCATAGGTAAGTGCAAAACAAAACGGACAAATTACTGCAAAATAAACTTTGACATAAGGTCAATTAAAAAAGTATGTATAATATATGTGAACTCTAAAAATAAATCCTGATATTAATTTACAAATTGCATTGTCAATTCCCGTTTTGTTAACCTATAAATGTTACATAATTTGATACAAGAGTGAACACCAAAACCAAACAATTGCTCCATTTTACTCTTTATAGGTCTATACATAATGAATATGAATAATGAAACTAATTGATATAATGACTTGCAGGCTTGAGTTGCGTTCATTGAAATCAATATGGGCGTCGTGATACGATTTAACTGTTGACTAGAAGACGTATTCAATGCACGCATCTGCGCACTTTTCCTTCCAAGCCCATTGCAGCATGAAAATTGTGGAGGGAAGAGGAAATTGTCTGGCACAATAGGAAACTAGCCAGATGGCAACGCACTTTTATCCCAGTAAAACTTCCCAAAACCAGATTACATCTTCCACCATACTGTATAACTGTATGTGTGAACGGAGAAGAAAAGGAGAAAAGAGCCGTTTGTAAGACGTTCACTTATTACACCATGTCACTTGTGGTACCTACCGCTAACACAACATGAAAGCAATAGCATGCACCGTGCTTCAATTCAAAGCTTTCCTTTCCATCCATTCCAATGTTTTCCAATTTCATTTGAAGCTCGTCCATGAAAATTGCTCCAAATCCTTTCTTTGTTTCCAACCTATTGTCATTTGCTCTTCCTATACCCCTGAGTTATGGCTTTAATTAGAGTCTTCCTAATGAACGAATCCCCTCCTACCCCCTCCCTTCTTTACTTCCTTTGGGTTATATTTTTTGCAAATGCATCGTTAATCTGTTGCCTGTGTCAAACCTAAACATGAAAAACAACTGATCCGTTTGACACTGGACACGTGCGACAATTCTTCAGAAAATGTTGCCAACGTTTGGCACCGATTCAAATTTGAATCTCTTGTACCCCTCTTTACAAGGCTAGAGGGGTCATTTGACACTCGTGGTGAATACTGTTACTGCAGCTGTGTCCAACAGGCATCCAATCACCACAGGAGGAGGAGGACACCCCAAAAATTGTCAACCCACATTAGGAACTATTCCTCAAAGCAAGGGAAAGTGTCATATCCTCTTTAGGCCTTCTTTCATGCCAGAATAAACTATCTGTCCCTGTTGGTTTTATTTATAAATTACACTGGCAACAATGAGCTATTCTCAAAGGGTCATTCTACACAGAAATGTTAGATTGCATTCTGAAGCATGCATTGTTCACATATTTGACATTTGCGTGAAACACATGCTTGCCTAACAACAGGAAACATTATTACGACACTATCTTATTTCCTGTTATGTCTGCGACACAGACAATTAAATTGCCACATATAAATGTCAATCTTCATTTCAAACTTTCCTCTTATCCTTGAAAACCTTTCAAGCTAGACGTTAATTAATAAACTGTATACTATACATATATTACTGCAGTAATAGGCAACTATACTGTTTCACCAAATGTAATTATGCATTCATAACATCATTTGTAGTTAGGTACTGATAATATACAAATTAGATACTCATCATGTAATATAATCTTGTTTTCTGCTCCATTGTAATTATGTATAAAATATGACGTTGTATCTTATCTGATATCAGCGCTTTTTTCGTAAATTACCTCACAAGCGTTGTGTATAAAATAATAAAACCTGCAATCCGATCACGTAATAATGCATGTTGATGAGATGTTGCGATATAATAAGCCTAGTCCCTGAAAACAGATAGGGCCTATACTACTACTCCTAGACTCACATAATATAGGGTAGGGAAAAAAAACAGATGGATGTCGGAAATGGCAAAAAGAAAAAACGCAGTGAGAGAGCGAGATAGACTCTTGAATATAGGAGGATGGCTAAAGGGAAATGAAGCCCATTTTCCTCCATCATCTGCCCTGTTTTGCCGCAAAGCTATGGGAAGTGTCATAAATCAGATACGCCATCTTGCCATAGTCCTAAAGGCATTTCCCTCCTCCAGTACGAGTGCTACTTCAAAATGGCCACATTAACTAAACAAAGAAAACAGCCACTCAACAAAATACAGAGTATAAAATAACGTTCCACTTGTTCTTCCTGCATGGGAGGGATGATGAGATACAAGTACAGTATCGACTGCTTTTTTTAATTAAACAAAAAAAACTCACTACTGAATTTCACGCTCCAACATGAACGTTTTCAAATCAATAAGTATACATGGCTTTTTCAAATTGATGCAATCAACGCGGTTTCCACTACCGTACTGCAACGCCATCTGCTGGGATGACCAATCATAACTCATAACTTGTTCAGTATTACGCCACTTTAGTGGTCAATACCTCCCACTGCTTTCTTTCTTTTCTGTACAGAAATTCATTTATCTTTCGAATTCCTACAGAACACTATTTCAGCTGTCAAATGCATTCCTGCAAATCCCGCGCAACATCGCCATTGCATTAGAATGGTGAGAGTTGCGCCGACTTTCGCTTCATGCAACAAAAGTTGCACATGTTGTAACACTTTCTCCCTTTTTTGTTTTCAGCACATTTTTTTTTTGGTCTAAAATTATATTTTTCTGGTCATTTGACTGAAGTTGCCATTAGTCATTACACTATTCAGCGCCGAAACACAATGGGCCTTTCACAGTCTTGCACAATGGTATGAAAATAGAATCACGGGGGGTTATTCATTAAATAGGTCATGCATGCACTACTGGACGTTTACCACAAAAAATCTATTTACGCAACACTCCACATGATCAAATCCTAACAATTCTGTTAACGTTCATTGCGTATCTCGTTTATGGTCACTTTGGGATTACTCTACGTGCAAGTTTAATATTATGTAGTAACACTCTCCAAATTACCCTTTGCAGATCAATTTTAGTGTGTGGCTTTATTCTGCTTTTATTGGATCAATGACATTATCTTCGCCACTTATATTATTCACTGCGTTGTAGTAATTATAATTTAATCTGTAATTGCGATCGTTTGCCTCGCACTTTTGCAATCACCAACCCTTCAGATGGACATTGCAATAATTACTCTGAATGGCGAAATTTTTAAAAAGTAGTCCAGGCTATACAGTATCTATGCAAATTTCAAAATGCAAGCAGATAACAAAGGCGTCATATGCACATTTGGGATTCGGTTTATCCAAGGGTCCATTAACTAAAATTTGCCGACAATAATAAAAGTCCAAAGTTATATACATCCTAAACAAGTTTAATGCTATTGTCCTTTTCTCGTTCGCATTTATACAGCTAATTAGAATTTTTAAAAAGTCAATTTTCAATAAATTTAATATAATATAAAAAAACTTATCGAATCTGACCAAATATCTGTAGTAGTTCTGTAGTTTTAATTATATACTGCAATACATAAAATCGTCAAGATTTACTATAGGTTCAATTTCTGCATACACTTTCAATAACTTTCTTTAATCTATGCTGACTGGTCTAATGGAGGCTAAATATCGTCAACGAATTTATGGATGTTATTATTCGGAATTTGTCCAAATATTTTTCTTGCATTTTAGAAGTAAAATTATAAGACAGCTAGCTAAGATATTTCACACAACCATTGCGGGACTAAATTTACAGGTGATTCACCTGTGCATGTTATCAATAAATTCTACTGAACGCTGCATAATAAAAAACTACTGCAATATAACAAATAAACATTATCACGCTATGACGAAATGGATTGCTCGCGATCAATTTCGGCAAACTATATATGAAAATCGTGCACATACCAGCCCAGAAGAGAAGCATCCAAGCTACGGCAAGGGCTTTAGCACACGCCCCTCTCATCCTGCTGGCCACAAAACCACCTCACCCCAGAGCCCATTGCCCAATGGTCCCAATGTGCTTTGTCTCGCTGTTGCAACCAACTTGACCAATTCCCAACAACGTCAACTGTGCACCGAAACCGGCGCGCTTTGAAACCGTCGGTACCGCCTCCGTTCGAACCGAACGCCGCTTCCAATGGACCTGGTCCATTGCAGGCGTAGGGGACAACCGCATACACAAGGGAGGGTCGCGCTTGTATTATTGATGCCGCGCAATGAGCGCTCTGCATGCACATTCTTATTAATCCGAAAATCCAGTGCGCATTTAATAATAACTTATTTAAAGGGAAGCAGGGAGAAATCCCAATCCAATATTTGGATTAATCGTTGACGTGCTAACCCTTATATTTAGTCTTCAATAAAATTTCAAATTCAATATAGTACCAGCTAAAATGCAAAGGGATGACATAAAAGTATACACAAACAATTATTTTCTATATGAAAGTGTAATTTGACTCAATACATGTAGATTAAATAATTTTAAAGGAAATACTCCTGTTAAATGCCGTTCGATCAAATTGTGTGTACTGTTGTTATTATATTTAATTTCACTCAATTCCGAGAACTAATATATTCTAAAGACAGGCACTGTTGTTCGGTTTTCCACCTATAAAAATCTTCACACTGATGTGCAATTTTATTTTGGGAAGTACAGTGTATGTATGTAACTGCCGGCAATCTTCAAACAACACAGTTACTAACTGTACCTACATCCAAAATTAGTGACGAATTGGCCATCTCCCAACGTGTGTGTATGTTCAAGACCAAATTAATTGACAAGACTTAAACATCACAAAACGTTTGTCAGAATTATCTCGTTGCACGTCTTTACAAACTGATCAGTTTTTCATGTATAGCAAGCTGTACTTTGCTTAGTTGCGATAAATAGACAACCATAAGTAAATCCTGAAAATAAGTATACAAGACCAAGCATTAAAAATAATGTATTAACCATGAAATGTCATAATGCTATTTCAATTTTACCTTCATGCTTGTATTGATCATGTTTTCAAATTCAGCAACATCCAGCTGAGGCACACTGTGTACCATGTCCATCAAACATCTCCCAATGTTGTTATCCGCAGGTACTTGTCCACTCTAAAAAAAAATGATATATAATAATAAACCATTCAAACGATATCACTTCAGAAATACACTTCAGCAGTTAAAGTACATACTATGACATCATCTATGTACGATATGACAGCATCAAGCATCTCGCGCATATTTTTCGTCGCGAGGCTGATCGACTCAACATCTCCAACAATGTCTGTTGTTTTCTTTGTAGCATTTTTCCCTCGCTGAGCAATTTGCACTGTAGAAAAACATTACATGTTTCTGAAGACGGCAACAGGTAAACTTTAACCAACTTTGAAATGAAACTTGCCTGCAATAGCTTCAGGCTCATAGCACATAATTTCAATAGGAAGAGGTGTAAACATTGTTCCATTTGTCCTACCTGGAACACCCATTGGAGTACTAAATATAGAATTATAGCAAGTTTAACCTTGGGTTTAACAATCAATGAAAACCCTTTTTGGGCAGACAAATTATTAATGTGGACATTGCACCTAATGTATCCTTTAATGCCCATTTTGCCACTAAGCAAAGTTGTGTCTACAGTGAGATGGACTGGTTGATTCACTTCCCGAGTATAATAATCGTGAATTAACACAGATTGCTCAGTGATATCATGACCAGTTGCATACCTTAAAAATAGAAATTTTTGTGAACACCAACATTTGACATGGATCCAAAAATTTCAATCATATATTGTAATACAAACCATCCAACTATGACTTCACTTGGGTTCACTTTCCGGTGTAGTTCATACATATTTTTCGCAAATTCTAAATCAATAGCGACCTGCAATATAGAGAAAAACAAGAAATAATTTGAAATTAATTACGAAGATCAATTTTAGAGAATAAATTAAATAAATGAACTTGCTTCTTCAATGCTTTCTGTGTGGGGAACACAGAAACAATTAGTCACTTCAACAGCGCCTTTTTCATACGTTCCTATAAATAATAAAACACGTGAAATACGTCAACAGATTGTTAGGCTTAACGTTAATCGTGTGATTACGTACCAACTAAAGTCCCTATTACTCGAGTTGCCCCTTCATTTCTTCGTTCAAACGAATCTACGATGCTAAACAGGGCCACAGGATGAACGCGAGCAACCAGATTTAGTGCCATTTTAAAGGTAAAACGTGCTTGTTACAAACGGAAACAAAAATGCGATGCGTGGATGTGAATCAAGGCTTGAGTGAATGTAATGTTTGCTGCAGTAGCGCCACCTGGCGCCTCCTAGCCGACCTAGCGTTATAACCTGGCCATCCTGCAAGAGATTGAGCCTTACGAGATAATTAATACATAAATAATATCAACGGCATAACTCAAACAAAACTCGAGCATTTTAATACACATTTACATATAATAGGTAAGTTGCATTTGTAAATTCATAAGCACTCCCATATATTGCAACTCAAATCTCACAAAACCAATTTATAATTAATATAAAAGTGTCATGTGCAAGATTATAATTAACGAATGAATAAATAACTTATCTATTAAAAACACAGAAACAGGTGCACATTGTAGTATGGTCCACCATAACATCAGAAATAAAATGAAAATTTATACATGAAATTGAACGCGTTCGTTAATTTTGGGACTTTCATGGTTTTAATTGAAGCCTCAGGATCTCTGTCACATTTCTCTTCACCGCTAGTTCAACTTCTGTCAATATTAAACAACACATCAACCATCACAAAATAAAACCAAAACCCAGCATTCTCACCCATTACCTTTCAATAGGTAACCAGATTCTTTAATTGTTTTATTCTCATTTTTCCATCTGTTGAATATAAGCAACATGATGCCTGCGTACATTTCATTATTCACCAAAGCCACTTCTCCTCGAGCATTACAGATACTAAATAAAACAAATATTCATTGTATTATATATACAACTTAACAATGCACCATTTGCTTATTTGCTCATGTAAATCCATCAATGCATATACCTGTTCAGGAAACCTTTCCTAAGAACGTTCAGTGCTATTGCAGTTGCATTGATACTCAACACAGCAAACGGGAAATGCTACAAAGAAATATGACACATATTGACATAAAAATAAAACAAATAATGGTAAGTTAAACTACAATTTACATACTTGTGTCTCGTGATGTGACAGAGCAAACATGTCCATGGCACGAGATTGCAAGTGTTCGGAAGTTACAAAATACAAAAGATTCAATAAAGACCAGAAACCCACTCCTCTCAAATCTGTGGCAGGATTACTTCCTGAAATTAAAAAGGGCATTTTACTGGTCAGTAATCCAAAATACATTAATTTTAGACTGCATGTCCCAAATACATCAAATAACATTCACCTTGAAATCCTATTTTTTCCCAATGGCTGCCAATGAGTGCACATTCCCCTTCAAATTCTCCCGTGAATGTTTTGTAAATAGTCGTCAACACTCGCTGATGTACCTTGTTGCCAGGTTCTAATGGAGCTACATTTATATAAAATTAGGAAAATGAAACATGTATAGTTGACCCAAATATTCAATAGCAAAGTATGCACAAATATACTGACAAGCAGCAATTGCAAAAACTAAATTCCTCTCTGGAATCAATTGAGAGTTTAAGTTTTTATGACCACGTAAAAAGTACCAAATTGCTTGAAATCCTCTTGCAGGAGTTACAGGTTTTATCATCGGCTAAATACAGAAATAATAATATTAGCGCTTTAAGGGCTCAATTGACACAGTAAAATTTGATGCAATGTTTTAATATTTCAACCCAACCCACACACATTTTTAGTATTTTAATTATATATAGTTCAATCAAGGTTCAACCCTCTTGCAAACATAATATTATACACATGACACCTGCCATGAATTCCTCATAATCTTCTAACTTCAACAAACAAAACGCCTCTTCATACGTGATAACTGCCACATCTTGCTCACGTTTCTCAGGTACTGCAGCTGATTCATCAACTAAAATTACACAAATTATAATGGTCATAAAACAAATGTAAATCTAATTGTTTTATATATTCAGTACATTATCAAGAGTGCATGATATTATACCTGCAATTGGTACAACAGTTCTCACTTGCCTCCATTCTTCTTGAGCCAATTCAAATTGTCGTTTGTCGTCATCCACCTCATTTTCAGTATTTTCTTCGGCAGTTTCAATAGTGTCATTCATTGTTTCCAATTTGTTTCTAAATTCAAGGAGCGCGGCTACATTGAAGAAAATATTAAGCCTTTTTCGACATTGCGAGAAAATTATTTAGTTTTACGGATAAACCGCTATGCGAGCATGCAAATACGTACCTCATACTTCCCAAATATCTTTCAAATATAATTTGAAGATCTATTTTCCATAGAATCGACAGTCAAATTCTTTCCAGATGAGAACAAATTCCCGAATCTGAGCACAACGATTCGCCATCTATCTTCATCCGAATTGCCTGAAAAATTCGGTAGATGGCAGCACCAGAGCGCACATGTTTCTGAATTCGCACACCAGAGTGCGCCCCTGTAGAACAGCGCGAGTTTCGAACGCGTATCGCCATCATTTCGTTCACGTTGCCTCATCTTCATTTTTTCCTTCACGATTTCATTTTTATGTTTGCACATTTTTTCCAATACCGTATGTCCAATTTTCGTCACAAAATCTCATTTTTCATAATTTAACGTTTTCTGAGACTTTTTCATGTTTTGTGGAAGACATATATTGCATCACATAAAAATTAAAGGCATGCAACTATATATTTTAATTTAATATCAAAGAGCTATAAAGTCCCCTTCTGTGCACATTACACAAGTTCATAAACAAAACAAAAAAACTAATTTAGTGCATGTCCATGCATGCCATTAATATTTCCATGAAATCACAAACACTGAACGTTCACATTCCACCGAGATTTATTTAATATAATAAAATTCGTCCATCCAGCATGTATATATAAAAAAACAATTTAATATACAATTGATTCCGATTGCTTTAAATACTCGTTTCTTCTTCAATCCATGAACCTGGATACTTCCGAATAACCAACCTGCGCAGTTCATCAAGAACCAATATAAATACTGCAAAACTCACTCCTGGAAACCACCAATCAGCTCTGAAAATGTAAAAAACTTGTATCCATGCATGCAATTGGCACATTAATATTCAAAGTAGGTATAGTGTTGGAGGAAAAGGCAATCTGAGATGATAAATAATGGGTTTGTGTGGACATGTCCATATTGCAAACATAATATATACAGCAGTTTAAAAAGTTGTGACAACTTATGCAGATATAACTAGGATAACTACATTTTGACAACCAGTATGTAAATGTATCTCCAAGTTCTGCACTGTAGATATAAAACCCACATATGTACATTGCATTCAGCACCATTATTTTCCAAGTTACTTTTTCCCATACATATTTTGTTCCAACATGCATCATACATACTTGATTGGTCTCATATGCAAATTTTCCATGCCAGGTACATAAGAGAAAAAGGCAGCCAATGCAAGTTCAAAGAACATTGAAAATGTCAAAATGTGATTGCTGGATATAAAAATGAGAATTTGTCAGCTTTCATTATAACGAATGCGTGAATAGTGAATAATGCTTACGTACTTCATTCCTTGGTGAAATATGGAGTTTCTAATGCATTTGTTTATAACTAGATTAGCCAACTGCTGTACAACTATAGCTACAAAGAAAACTGTCTGTGCAGTATCTTGTAATTTCATCCTGTCTACGTAGGTCTTAGGAGCAAATAAAATTCCCAATTAAATTGATGCGCGTCACGATACGAGTTTTCAATTAATGTATATGTACCCATTCTTGGTGGTAACTGTCTTCCAAGTCATTTATACCATCAGCTTCCCATTGCGCTCTTAATCCAATTAATCGCATGGGCCAAAATCCACACTGAGCCATGCATACGAACCACGCAAACGTTGCGCCAACGCTCTCCGTTACACCAATCATTCCGTACGACCTAGAAACTAGTCTGAAAGAATGCATTTCCGTTACTTGACATCACCTTTTTAAACAATGATTATTGCATTTCTCATACTTGTCTTTGACCAAGCGGTCCATTGCGGGGTTTCGCGGTTTCCGAAGCATTATGTCGTTTTCCGGCTTCTCGTACGCCAAAGAAATGGCTGGCACCTTCATAAACAGCCGAAATACAAGTTTTGTATATAATATCTTTTTTTAACGTACTTACAATGTCTGTTCCAAGACATATGACAAGCATGTGGACCAAGCCCAAAGGAAGAGGAACGTTCAAGATGACGTACGTAAGGAAAGGTACAATTTCCGGAATGTTGGTCGTCAAAGCATAAGCGATGGTTTTCTTTAGATTGTCAAAGATTAGACGCCCTAAATGTATGCAATTAACATAATCCATAAACTTGAACTCGTGAATAGATTTACTTTAAAAGCTAAGTGACAATTTACATACCTTCTTCCACACCGGTAACTATTGATGCAAAATTATCATCGAGAAGAATCAGATCTGCAGCTTGTTTACTGACATCGCTGCCTGTGATGCCCATTGCAATGCCTGAAAAGTTAGAATACACTTCAAGTCACCTGGGATATCCAAGGTATAAGGTAGCTAGAACACAGAAAATACCTATGTCAGCCTTTTTTAGAGCAGGAGAATCATTGACACCATCTCCGGTAACTGCAACAATACAACCCAATCTTTGAAATCCTTCCACTATTATTAGTTTCTGTTGAGGGGATGTCCTTGCGAACACAATTTCACTGTGAGTGGCAAGAAACTCGTCCAAGTCATCCGGATCCATGTCTTTAAGCGTATCACCACTAATTACTGCAGCCTTAGCATCTCTGTTACAGATTTATGGAAACGACAGGAAGTTGGAAACAACGAAATGATCAAATAAACATATGGTTTTTAAATTGGTTTAGTTACCTTGGATCAACATATTCCAGAGGAAGACCAGTCTTAGCCGAAATGTCCTCTGCAGTTTCGCTTCCCTCAGAGATTATCCCCACAGATCTAGCAATAGCTTTCGCAGTTACTGGATGGTCACCAGTTACCATTACAACCTAATGAGCCATCAATAGTTTACACAGTTAAAGTCCCTGTATAGTATATTACAATACTTCATCCACATTGCACAAACCTTGATGCCAGCACTTCTACATTTGGAAACTGCATCAGGAACTGCAGCTCTAGGAGGGTCTATCATAGAAATCAAGCCAGCAAAGGTGAGGCCAGAAGTCGGAAAATTTAAATCTTCAGCATCAAACTTGAAATCCATAGGGTATTCTGTAGCCGGAAGTTCGTAATGGCAGAATCCTACATACGAGCACAAACTAATTATATCAGAACCAATTTGAGTATATAAAATAAGACACACTTGGCATTATTTTACCTAGTACTCTTTCTCCAAGGCTACCCAGCTCACTGTTAGCATCAACGAATCTCTGGCGCCATTGGTCAGTCATGGCAACATTTTTCCCATCAATAAAAATAGTATCGCATCTCTCCACGATTCGTTCCGGTGCTCCTTTCATCACCAGGAGGTAGTGGCAATTGGGAGTTGCTGTAACTTGATGAACCGAAACCTGCCATGGCAATTGAACAGAATAGGAAAACCTATAAGTCTGAATGTTCCCATGTGCAACATGTTCAGTGAAAGAGTGCGAAAGCGCTCAACCTGAAACTTATTGGTAGAATTAAAAGGAATTTCGCAAATTTTCTTATATTCGTTCCTCATCTTCGTCGTTTGGCCCATCACTATTTCGACAAATTTCAGCAAGGCACACTCGGAGGCGTCACCGTCACAAAGTCTGAACAACGATAATTATAGGCCGAGCTATACCGGAATTTAACAATTACACATGCAATAATGCGCAGTTCGCTATTTCTCACCGCTTTATAATGGGAACATCATCTTGACCCCTTTGAAAGTTGGCTCTGCTGCAGAGTGCTGCAACCCGTGACAAAGCTTGGAAACCGCTGCAAGTTTTGTCATACGTTGCCACTAAAACACAACACAACAATTAGCGCTCTAATTATGCTAGTAGACGTACCAATTAATATATAACAACCCGTTATGCTTCATACATTATACCTTGTGCGAGTGACATGTGCAGTCGAGTATAAACATAATATCCTACTCAAAATAAAAATATACTCTACACCGTGTGCAAAGCCAATATTGTACTACGCTAATATATAAACCTAAATGAAGCTGCACTTAACAGCCAGACTATAAATAAAGTTATGTAATAAATACAGAAATACTGTAAATAAAAGTTAATGTGGATCAGATGCCAACACTAACTTACCAAAAGAACGTTACCTGATTGAGCTTCTGAGACATCAGCCCTATGAATCTGATCATTGAACCACAAATGCGCAACGGTCATCCTGTTCTCCGTCAACGTTCCTGTTTTGTCTGAACATATGACAGAAGTTGATCCTAAAGTCTCCACAGCCTGCAGATTCTTCACCAGGCAATTTTTCTTCGCCATCCTCTTTGCAGTCAAAGTTAAGCAGACCTGAAAGGCAAATATAGAAACAATAAGGGGAACTGGGAGGTATGATTATTTTGATCGTACTTACAGTTACAGTTGGAAGAAGACCCTCTGGAACATTGGCCACAATGGCTCCGATGAGGAAGACTATAGCTTCCAACCAGGTGTAATTCAAGATCATTGTGACAACAAAGAACATTACTCCCAATGTAACAGCAAATGCAGTGATAAGATGAACAAAATGTGTGAGTTCTTTCGCGATCGGTGTCTCATTGTCCTCAAGACCAGAAGCAAGGTGCGCAATGCGTCCCATCACTGTCCGGTCGCCGGTTTGCACAACCATCCCCATACATGTCCCTGGATAAATCCATCGCAAAGTTTACTTTTCAATTTCTGTAATACACATTAGTGAATCAACCAATCTTATAATACTGACCTTCTACGGCGTTTGTGGAGAAGAATGCCAGATTTTTGGTTTCCAATGGGTTCTCGTTGGTAAACTCCGCTGTCCGAGCTTGCGGTTCAGATTCACCGGTCAGAGAAGAGTTATCTACTTTAAAAGATTGTGCAGAAATAACTCGGATATCTGCTGGGATTCTGTCTCCAAACTTCACTTCAATTACATCTCCGATAACTAATTGCTCAGCGGGAATTGTGAACTTTTCCCCATCACGTAAAACCATTCCAAACTGAGGGAAAACGGAAAGCATTTAGATTACTTATTTCAAACGGGGTGCATGAAATCAACGTAGAATTGCATTCACCTGTGGTATCATGTTTTTGAAGGATTCCATTATACGATTACTACTAGATTCTTGGTAGTAGGTGAAACAGCCGGTTAGAATCACTACAGCCGCAAGGACAACGCCGAGATACAACTGCAAACGGGCAAAGTATATCAACACATATTCCATTGGAGTTTGTTACCCAATATTTTAAATTTACGTTGTCGTTGGAAACGTTGACAATAGTTGCCACTTGAATGCCGTAGGCCATGAAACATAATATCGACCCTGCCCACATCAGCAGAGAGAAACCGCCAAACATTTGCCTCGCAAAGCGCACCCATTCAGATATCTTCTTCGGTGGAGTAAGTGCATTGGGTCCATCTCGTTTCAGACATTCTTCTGCTTTCTCTTTCGAAAGACCCTACGCAAACAATAACACTATATCAGCATATATTATTCACTATAGCAAATTTAACATTCAGCATTTTTAATCTGCAATTTTTTCTCACTCGAACTGGATCTGTGGATAGACGAAGGCAGAGCTCATCCATGCTGATTTTGTGTTCGTCCTAATTGATAAAAAGACATTAATACGTTTAAAACTAGAAGTACATTTGTTAAAAGTCAAAACTTCAGTTATACAGCTACAGTCTAGTATAATCAAATGTATTTTTTGGATAACTTGGGCTACCTTGAAGGAATACATCTGATAAAGAGGAATTCAAAGAGCCCACCTGGCCTTCAAAATCATCTTCAATGCAATTATACTTTTAACTTTGTAATGCTTAGAATTAAAGATACTATTTATTTTCCACTTTCCATGTGATGCAGTGAAGCGATTAACCCCTTTTTCAGAGAAACTGAAGAGGCCAACGATTGGGTGACGTCATCGCTACCTGGGCAAACAGGTGCTAATTTTAAAACCCCAAACTACCCGTGCAAGTGGACCAGTCTGTGACTTTTGAGGGGAGTTTTACCCTTGAATTCGCATCTTGCACCCAAATCAATGCCCCGTTAATTTTTTCAACCTGAAACATTCCGTTTCAAACTGCCCCATGCTAGCCCCTGATTGAACCAGATGCAGCAGTGTCAATCACCTTATTTCTGCACGGCCCCTAGTTCACCCGAGATATTATTAGAATATGTCACCTCTAAAGTTGGGGACTTGGAGTGGATTCATGATTATATGATAATAGGTTCAACATGGCGGTGCAGAAACTGGTAGCAGCCCTGAAGCTTTGAAATTTATTTATATTGCAAAGTGCAATGTACCATTTCCAGTTCCCGTTTGAGGTTTTCCATCTCATCAGTAGCCTTCTGCAATTGGCGCTTGGCCTTGCCCTTCAGTCGTTTAGGTATCTTGGCAGTATTTCCATTGCTTATCACTGAACGACGTGGGGGCATTCCACCGTTGACATTGCCCAAACCAACAAGAGCTGTATGAGAGTTACTCATCGAAATGGTGGCCACAGACTCTGTTCTAAACATGCCGTTGTTCTCCAGGCCCCTTCCATCTTCAAAGTCGTGGCTACCGGCACGGCCCCTCTGTACAAATTCCACATTTTCTTTCAAATAACAGGTTATAACAAACGACTATAACCTCTTCTCATAATAATAGCAACGAGTCTTTGAGGGCAACAACAATATAAACGAAGTAATTATAAAACCGGTATTCGCGGATAATGATCTTTCGCTAATTATAATAATACATTGCTTCTGCAACGCACTCAGTAAAACAAAAATATTTTTTATAATGAATGAAACGTTGGATTGCATTTACGTTGAATTACACAATCTGTGCAGCGTGCTAATTGCGCTCAAACTGTAAATATACTGAAGTGGGCATTTTTAAAATACACTCGTTATTTTTAGACAAAGTTGTAATCGATGTTTAGCTTACATGTTACTACCATACTTGGAACCCATCGATGACTTTTGTAATGTTTTATTATAGGCTAAATAAAGATCTAATTGTACCTGGGAAAATCTTTGAAGGAAAGAGCGGCACAGTACAGTAACAATTTCCAATTTTTTGGATTAAAATTAATTAAAATTGTATTATTAAACTTAAATTCCTTTAGACACGGCAGTTACAAAATGAAGAAAAAATATTCAACATTAATACATGCATAATCGACAATATTTACATATTTATACATAAAAAATTCTGGTAAACCTAACAACACGTGTTCAAACTTTGTTTGTTCCAAAAGTTCACATGCCCAAAATAATTAAACCAAGCTGTGATGCAATAGGTTACATCTATTAGTCCAAGATTTTATATTAACGAAGTAATATAATTAATGTAGGAGCAAGTCTTACAAATTTTCCGGCCATTGCAGAAAGTATAGCAGTAGGAAATTTCAAATGGACAAAATCGGTTCTGTGACTTCTCCAATATGATGAGCTGGCTTGAATAGATGTTCCTGTATTCAAATATCGAATGCAGATATGGCAGATATGTGCAGGGTCAATGCGTGAAGTTTCAGCCTAAAAACGGCCTTTAGCCACTGTTATAAAACGAACAAAGCTCCCATGGCGAGAAATGGCGCCAACAAAATTGATGCGGTTGCAAGTAACAAAAGTACCAGACTGTTTGCCAAATGGAAGGTCCCTTGTCTTTTATAAACTAGCTGGCTGTTGCAGGTGTGGTGTACAACTCTTGCTCAATTATAACACGTGATCGGCAGCCAATCTTCTGCCAATGGCGACAATTTAGTGCTGCCAAGAGTATATCAGGTTTCCCATCATTGGCTAACCTATTTTATCACGTCATTACCTGGTGTCTTTATGCGAATCTTGATTAAAATATGACATTGATGAGTATAAGCATGGCCATTCTTGGTAATTACTGTACACCCAATAATTGACCTTTTCCAGTAGCACCGCCTTCTTCCAATTTATGGAGGCCTTAGTTGGGATAAAGCTGCAATCTGATTGGTAGAAAACCAGTTTTCCCACTTGATCCCAACTAAGGATGACGGCTTACTGAAATAGCTCAATTTGATATACTGTTCTTAAAAAAATTATAAGCGAAGCTTCAATTTACAAAAAAGTAAGTAGGGCTATAGTGCGTGGTTTTCAAGCTGCCAAAAGTGTAGTTATAAACACTTTCATGATTGGTTTGAAGCCTTTTAGCTCCATTACAGCATTTTAAACTTTTTTATAGTTTAAATGCATGATATATATCATTTTCAGGGCCTTTGTTGCACTTGTCCATTGTGTGACGGCTCCCTGGGGGAGGGGGGCTATAAATATAGCATGTTAGAATACCAACTTTAAACAAAGAAAATTCTACTACGTATCTGACGCAGCATAGTTTCCAATCCAAAACAAATTTAATTAATACTCCAATCACCTTGTATCTTACCATGAAAGTGAAAGTTCACGGTCATTAATTTTGGCTCCAATGGCGTCTCATAATTAAAACAGCTATTAAAAAATTGCCATGGAGCACATGGAGGTTTTCTTATTAGCTAGCCTACACTTGACAGAAATCACGCGCATGTAACCGTGTAGTCTGTAATCATGGTGCAGTCGTTCTGTACATTTCTCAATCATTCATTACTGTGTTCAGATGATGGTGAAATTATCACAATCAAATACGTATTTCCATATCGAACTGTACCATTATATGCGTATTGTTGACGTATTTTGCATGCGATTCAAGGTGCCAAAGATACGGCCAACCTACTGATTCGAATCTTTCACATATATATTAACAATTTGGCAGAGAGCTTACAACGTTCTGAGAATATGTTGGCATATGCGAGTGTTGTGTTTGCGTGAATTATACTTATAATTATATATCACGCAATAACACTTATATTAATTAAAGAGCCAAACCTTCGAGTAAATTTCCATAATAAAATATGCACAAGTTGATATATGACGGTTTTCGCACACAATGCAAAGTTAGATACCCTACTAAACAATCCACTTTTAATAGATTCAACTTTTGCTTTACTGCGAATCATGCAATCAGAACACTGTATTTATTTATTTATGTCCTGCATGCTTCCTGCATGTGAAAAGCATCATAAAAGCATTGTCTCTGTTTAGAGGCGGGTTTTCCCAGAATGGTCCGGTCCTCTTACCACTAAATCCCCTCCGTATATAGCAGGTATATGTAAAGTTATAAGAAAATGTGGATTGCCTAGGATTTATCTGACAGTTGGCGCCATTAATTGTATGCCTTTGTTATCATCTACGTGTTTGCACAGATCAAAAGGCATAGTTGATCTTTGTAGTAATAATATATTCAATATATTCAAAACAAACATTCCTTCACAATTATGTAATTACCGTAAATGATTGATTACAGCCCGGGTTCAAATGGGCAGGTATTTATGTTACGGTCTATGTATCTAAGTGTGCAGTTTATCGGCTGGAGCACAGT
>JAQIWR010000563.1:0-19283 GCA_034695945.1 Glomeris hexasticha
TTTTGAAACATAGTTTTAGTGCTAGATCGTTTGGTGCATAATGCCCTGTGGCTCATTCATCCCCGGTCTCCCCTATTATTCAAAATAAATACGAAAATTAAACACGTGAATTTAAATAATTATTTTATTTTCACACATTAGGCCTATATTTAAATTTAATTTGTAATTTCGGTAATTTATATTAAATAATTAAAAACGATATAATGTAAACTGTATAGTTTATTTACTGCAAAAATTAGAGTATAATTATATATATACGGTAATAACACAAAACAAAAATTTCACCTGTTTATAATGGTAAAATATTAAAATATCAATGTTAGGCTTATTGTCTTTACAATTAGGCCTACTTCACATAATTGCAACCTAATTAAAATCTCTAATTAAGGCTTATTCTTGTCATACATTACATTCAAGTCCATATTATAAATAAAGTGTGACTTATACACTATAATGTATAGATCGGAATTGTTTGCATTAATTAATTAAAGACAGTTAAGCCTAAAAATCAATACTGTGCATGTTAAACATATACGATTTAGACTTAACTTTAAGCCTAATTAGAATTGTCAATTAATAAATGGGCTTTGTAATTAATTCCAGGACTTCGTTACCGATTGAAACAATTCGATTGCGACAGAATGATGATAGATTGATTGATTTATATCTAATATATAGATTTGGGGCGAGATTTATTGGCGATTTAAGTGATTTGAACGTGATTTTTACCTCACTTTCCCGACTCAATCTCCTGAACAGTTCATCGGATTCGAATTTCGCTTTCTGATCGGGAACAACTCGGGGCATTTTGAAGAAAAAACGCGGTTTTTGCTCGTAAAGTGCAAGGGCATCGAATGGCAGCATGATGACACTGTTCTGCCAGTCATTCATCGACAAACGTGGCGAGGATGTCACTGCAAACAGCGGTGTTCAGGTGCCGATCGTAACCGTACACTCGTCACGGTCAAAGTGCGGCGTTCGGCGATCCGTCCGTCGAGCCGAGCCGCTAAGCCCCGCCCGGTGCGCGCCTATTGGCGTAACCCCGCCTCCCCAATGGAACGCGACTCCATCTAAAGCCGCGCCTACGGCGCGGTCGCTGATTCGTTGCCAGGCAATAACATAGGATGAATTCCGTGTAAAGGGAACATCGTTCGCAATATGGACTAGATAATAAATTAAAATGCATTTTTAGCGAGGTTATTGAAACGAAAACAATATGGCGCCGGTGTGGAACGATTAGATGGAGGGGGCGTGGTGTAGAATGGGAACGCCCACTTAATTATATGTTAATAAATGGAATTGGGGTGGGATCATTAGATGTACATACAGTGTAATCAATTATATGAATTATTTGGGATTAATTTTATATTTTCAGTAGAAAACCTGTCTATGGTGGAAACCTGTCTATTGTGATAACCTGACTATGGTGGAAACCTGTGTATGACGGAAATCTGTCGATTATGGAAACCTGTTAATATTGGAATTGTATTTTGAATTTTTACCAGAAACAATAAAATGCAGTTGAACCTGTCTATGGTGGAAACCTGTCTATGACGGAAACCTGTTTATGATGGAAACCTGTTAATAGTGGAATTGTATTTTGAATTTTTACCAGACACAATAAAATACAGTTGAACCTGTCTATGGTGGAAACCTGTCTATTGTGGTAACCTGACTATGGTGGAAACCTGTCTATTGTGGTAACCTGACTATTGTGGAAACCTGTCTATGACGGAAACCTGTCTATTATGGAAACCTGTTAATAGTGGAATTGTATTTTGTATTTTTATCCGAAATATTAAAATACAGTTCAACCTGTCTATGGTGGAAACCTGTGTATTGTGGAAACCTGCCTATGACGGAAACCTGTCTATTGTGGAAACCTATTTATGATGAAACCTGTCTATTATGGAAATCTGTTTATGAGGGAAACCTGTTAATAGTGGAATATTATTTTATATTTTTAGAAATAATCAAATGCAATTAAACGTGTCTATGCATGGTGGAAACCTTTTCTATTGTGGTAACCTGGTAATGATGGAAACCTGTTACTGATGGAAACGTGCGGTAATGATGGAAACCTGTGTATGGTGGAATGTTATATATTCAGTAGAAATGCTAAAATAAAGCAAAACCTGTTTGTGGTGGAAACCTGTCTGTGGTGAAAAATTTAACATTTGTTTAGTCAATAGACAAAGCTGCATATGAAACAGTAGGCCTAAACTCTGTATCCTGGAAAACCTGCCAATGGCAAAATGATTTTACGGTCTCTTGAGATTCCACCACAGACAGGTTTCACCGTAATATAAACCTGGATTTTTTGTAGAATTGCAAAGGATTTATGTATTTTCCATCTTAGACAGTTTTCCACGTTAGACAGTTTTACAACTAAAAATTAAGGTTTTTATGACAGACAGATTCCGTGATAGAAAGGTTTTTAATAGCAGAGAGACGTTTTGAACTTGTATCGATTAAAAAAAGATATTTCCACAATTGAAAGGTTTATATAATAGACAGAATTTACCGTAAATATTTTCCACCATAGACAGGCTTTATCCTAAAACATTTATCCCAATAATATTTTCCACCATAAGCAGGTTTCTACTAATGACATACTTCACTTTAAACAGTTTTCCACAATAGACAGATTTTAAGAAATATTTTTCCACCAATTAACAGGTTTCCATCATAATATTTTACCGTAAAATATTTTTCCACCATAGACAGGTTTCCTCCACAGACAGATTTCCCAACGTACATTTTCCCACTGTAAAAAGGTTTCCACCATAGCCAGATTTTAGGAAATATTTTTCCACAATAGGCAGGTTTCCACCATAGACAGATTTTAAGAAATATTTTCCCACCATTAACAGGTTTCCATCATAATCATATTTTACCGTAAAATATTTTTCCACCATAGACGGGTTTCACCATAGACAGATTTCCACCATATACAGGTTTCCTCCATAGACAGATTTCCCAACGTACATTTTCCTACCGTAAACAGGTTTCCACAATAGGCAGGTTTCCACCACAGACAGATTTTAAGAAACATTTTTCCACCATTAACAGGTTTTAACTTGAATTGTTTTCTAACATAGACAGATTTCCACCATATACAGGTTTCCTCCATAGACAGATTTCCCAACGTACATTTTCCCACCGTAAACAGGTTTCCACAAAAGGCAGGTTTCCACCATAGACAGATTTTAAGAAATGTTTTCCCACCATAGACAGGTTTTATTATAAACAGATTTTCACCATAGACAGATTTTAAGAAATATTTTTCCACCATTAACAGGTTTTACCATAAATTTTTTCTAACATAGACAGATTTCCACCATAGACAGGTTTCCTCCACAGACATATTTCCCACCGTAAACAGGTTTCCACCTTAGCCAGGTTTAATAGTATAATGTAGACAATTTTGGCAAAAGTTGCAGGGACAGTACACCAGAGGGCGCTGTAGCTGTCAGACATTACAGCGGTGGCTTATCGAGTGTTGCAAGGTATCAAATACATGCATGGAGGTCGATACTTACAACTGAAACTTTTCGCATTTCACGTTAATCAGCTGCGGTTTCAGAGAAATTTCTGTCAAGGAGACGACGGTTATCAACCGACTTTTTAACACGACCGACATCTTGCGTTCCGATAAGATTACGGTCATATTTCGTATTTGCCCTTGATACTCATTATAAAGCCACCAAACACGCGTGTACAATGTTATAACGCGTTTCGAACACGCGTGTAAAATGTAAATGGTTTATAAAACACGTGTAAAGCTGAAAATTTGCATCAAAAACACGATTAAAATATTTAACATGTGTGTCAAAACATGTGTTAACACGCGTGTCAAAACATGTGTTAACACGTGTGTCAACGCATGTGTTAAATTTACACATTTTTCGACTGCATTCAAAATTTATATGTTTCTAACATGTAATATTTGAAACAGTAGCAAGTATGTGTTAAGATATATAACATGTGTGTGAAACATGTGTAAAATGCATTAAACGTGTCAGCACATGTGTTAAAGTTACGTATAACATGTATCTAACACAAATTTACAAGTTTCTAACATGTAAAATTTAAAGCGGTGACAAGCATGCATGAAAGTGTATAACATGTGTGTTAAACACGTATAAAATGTATCAAACGTGTCAACACACGTGTTAAATTTATTAACATTGTCAACGCGTGGTAAACGTACACAACATTTCTCGCACGCATGAGTATCAGCTTGCATGGTTGCAGTAGATGGAACCTGGTCTCATCGTTTCCACGGATACCATTATAGTTTATAGAAGTTTCAAGCATGTAGCACTTAAAACAGTAACAAACATGTGTAAAAGTATACAACATGTGTGTGAAACATGTGTAAAATGTGTTTAATGTGCCAACACACGTGCAAATTAAAAAAAGTTTCTAAGGTGTCAAATTTAAAACGGTAACAAGCACGTGTTAAGAGATTTAATGTGTGTGAAACACGTGTTAAATTTACACACAACATGTGTCTAACACATGTGCAATATTAATAAGTACTACGTATCAAACGCGTAAGTAAAATTTATAAATTTTGTAATACGTGTGTGAAGTTTAAACTTGTGTATAACACGCGTGTAAAATTTTTAAAACATTTATTTAAGTATAGCACACTTAACATGTAGCCAAAACACGTGTCAAATTTATGACACACGACTCAAATAGTGTTAAAACCTATAACCGATGCATAACACATGTGTAAAATGGATAACATGTTTCAAAACACGTATTACCATTTAATATTTGAATCGAAACACTGAAACACGTGCAATTCAAAACACACTTTCATGTGTACAATTTATACCACATTTAACACATGTTGAAGCGAGCGGACGTACATCTTAAATCAGTTATATTTCGAGAATTCAATTTTTAAGAACAGTTTGAGTAATTAGTTATTCAGCATCAGTGTATCATTAAATTTGGACTTATGACAATTGTGAGTGATTACTTCAAAACTACATACGGAAATCAACAGTGAATAACATAGAAACTAACACATGTCTCAGCACAATCTGAACTCCTAAACTGGGGAAAAGTGTAACTTTAGGCCCGAATCATACCATTTTCATGCACTAAAATGAAATAATGAGACAATAAGACCATTCTCCAGGCACAGGATAAAAAAATGTTTGCCCTATGACCTCACAAATTATTTCTATTCACCCCAATTGTTAAATTGGACTCTTCCACATGTCAAACGTAATATCACATGTCACATGACACCTCTTCAAAACAATTTTTATTTTTTCAACTGGTCATGCGAACTTCAGTCAGTGACGTCATATCTTGTGCATTAATCCCAACTCCATTGTTGTCACCAGTTGTACGTAAGCAGTTTTAAATATATAGTAGGTTTTTACATCAATTATCATGTTGGTTAACATACAATTAATTATTTTGGAATACATTTCATACCCACATGTCTTTAATGTGAGTACGAGAAATTTGATACCGAATAGTGGTCAGATTCACGGAAATCACTGTCTTGCCGTGAATTCCAATTATTAGTCACACCCTCATTCGAATCATAAGTTGAACCGAATCACGTGACATCAGAGGAAGGAAATGCCAAAGGATACTTGGGTGTGCATGTTTGATAAGCTTTAAATAACATCAACTGGACATTTTCCTAGTAATACATGACAGTTTCCACTGAATCGCCAACAGTGCAACCGTTTATAAGCCGGCATACACACTTAGAGCTGTTCACGATGTCCGAGATAGTCTATCACTACACTACAACTGCAGGGGCACAAGCTATAGTTAGGTCCAAATGCATAAAGGCCTCCAGGATTAATGCAGCATTTGGCCAAGGTGTCTACGCAACTAAGCTTGATCCTGAAAATTTCAGCAAAGTAGCCATTGCTGAAAACAATTACGATGGAAGTGACATGTCTTTTCTGAGAGCACTTGCACAAGGCAAGATCGATCGTGTAATCAAACTGAAAGTAGGAAAGGGAGTTTTCAAGAAGGTGCCAGACTATCGCGACATTTGGCTTCATTCAGGAGATTTGGATTTGAACAATGAATGCATCGATTGGCAGATTCTCATCGTCCAGTAGATGTTGACAAGACAGGTAAACTAACTTCTGCATACTTCTAACTATCACATACAGTGGTTCAAATCCTTTGTAACCATGGTGTCCTATATGTGGTTTTCAACACAGGATAATGGCCGCCATGCCAAAAGACGCGTTGTGACTTGTAATTAAATGGTTTCATCTGTATCAGCTAAATATTGCAACGATATATTTTCTTTTCAGAAAATTACCAAAATGGATAACAGGGTTGCGGAACATCAAGAAATTCAGCAGTCGATTAGATGACAAGTCTTTCAAAAATTAATTTGTAATGCATCATAATAAATGTATGTAAAATTAATTAAAGATTTAAGTGTGCAACAGATTCATTAAAAATTGTGTGTGCATTGACTGCAATAATAATCAAATCTAGTTTCATTACAAAACACAATAACGATTTTGTAACAGATGAAACTGTCCGTTAGTCGTTAAGTCATTACGAGTTACTTCTCCCGTCCCCCGCATCCACATTCCGATGATGTGGGCAAGGATACAATATTCGCTAGCACACTTAAAGTGGGCGACGCCTGGTGAGAATTACGTGAACTCTCTCTCAAAAGGGTTCAGGCGCCTATACCGCCCGTCTTGCGAAGCATTTATGACACATTAAAATTATGATTACACGTTTTTTAGGTTAAATATACATGGCAAATTCGATTTTGTTTACGATTTTTGGCGGGGATCGATGGAAGTTTCCACAAATCACGAGTTGAAGCGAAATCGAACGTCGAAATGCATGGAGAAATACGGTGGTAAACCCCTTTGGCGTCGGCACATGGTCATCATAGAGCCTGTGTATTAGCAGCGCCCCCTATAGTCCAGTGCGTTACCGAATACTGTACCAGGATATGGCATTCCCAAATTTTGTGCGTGACAACGATAGCCACACTAATAGGGCTACCTACTGCTCATAAACAGTCACCAATGCCAGATCTAATCTGGCATGTTTGCCACATTAGATCTGGCAAACATGCATCTTCAACTGCATATTCTCATGCTGCTGACTTAGACAGGCACTTGGAGATACCTGAACTTCAGGAAAGCTTCCTCGGTGCTACAGGAAATGTGAAACCTATTCTCATATTTACCGTAGATGGTGGCCCTGATGAGACCCCGAGAAATGTGAGACATTAACCAGTGCATTCAGCATTTTGTTATGAAAAACCTTGACGCCATCTATGTGGCATGTGACGCACCTGGCAAGAGTGCATACAATAGGGTGAAAAGAAAAATGGGGTTATACTACCATATGATTAGGTACTATGGGAATCATTTGGACAAGCAAGGGTGCACAACAGATGCAGACAGAGAAAAGATAAATTTCGAGTATGCAGGAAAAGCATTAGCTGAAATATGGTCTGATGCAGTAATCGACAAGGAACCGATCATTGCAACGTATGAATCTCTAGAAATGCTCGAGACAACTCTGCACACAATTAAAGATGACGAATGGAAGTCAGCCCATGTGAGGAACAGCCAAAATTGCTTGCAAATTGTGAAATGCAGCAATTCATCCTGCTATTCTCCAGCACGCAACAGACTGAAGTATGTCATAAAGGATGCTTTTCTGCCACCACCACTTCTTGTACAGCAGACTCCAACTGGACTTAGAGCTATTGAGCCTAAGCAGAAATAAGCAGAAGCTGAACACTTTCTTCCACTCTTTCAAAGACTGGTCATGCAAGGTGCTCTACTTTCAGGTTCAACTGCAGCTAAGGCTTTCAAGTGTGTGCTATATGACTTTCACTGCCTAATCATAGCATCTCTTCAATATTATCAGTCTTGCACAAAGTGTGGACTTTAGCATGCTTCAAAGAAAAATTTGTTGATACTTCAAAAGTGGTGCTCAATAAATAATAGTACATTATGCCCGTGAAGAGAAGACCAGTCCAAATTGCAGCAAGGCATCAAAGGAACACTCATTCCGCACTCAAGTTGATAAAAACTGATGATTGGTTGGTGGGCAAAGCACTATGTATGCATGCACAAAACAAAGTAGTTCCACCTGTTTTCTGCAATCAAGCATTAAATAACGATGCAAACGGTATTCCTGATATGCCAATTTCATGAATAGCTACACAAAACCAATCCTGTTGTTGAAAACAATGTTTAGAAGTTTTGTGAAAATATGAGCTAGTCAAGTATTTTGGGCGTTGGCTGGGTATCACCAACGGTATCATGTCACACTGTTCGCGTTTCTAATGGTTTCTACCCAAGAGGATTGCGTACTTCTATACTGGTACATGGAAACACTGTATAACTCCGCGCCAGTGAAGCAGCCAACCAATCATCGGTTTTTATCAACTTCAGTGCAGAACAAGAGTAGCTTATTGAAATAATGAAAGCAGCATTGAATGAAGAGTGTGAATGGGAGGACGAAGAATGGCTTGATTTAACTGGACTAAGCATTCTGAGTGAAACAAGTGTGGTATACAAGCACTCGCCTGTTTCCAGAGTGTTGGATCCTTTATGGGAGGACAATGTGATAAATACTATGCTAATTGAAGATTAGTGGGCTCAAGCAAATTATATGTAAAGTAATAAATGCATAACTTACGTAACGCAAACCTGTCGATTTGCAATTTTTCGACAATGAAGGGAGGTAGTAACTAGGTAATGTACACATAAATAATAAGCGGGATTTTAAAATGTCCAACAAAGTCCACATAGGGGAGGGGGGAGGTTAAAAGCAGCCAAAAATGTGTCCATATGAATTATGGACAGCCCCATAACACAACGCAGAAAAAAATGTAATAACTCATGGAGTTATAATCCAGCTTGTCTGCTGAAAATTGTTTTTTGTCCTATGAACCAGAGCAGCTAAAAGCATTTTATAAGGGCGTGGCAATTACCAATTGAGATTATATTCCAAAGACAAGCTTCAAGTTGGCTAATGTTATCAGAACATGTCACACTTCATACTGTTAAAAATACTGTTTTCTCTACCTTTTCCAGTACATCAGTACCTACTCATATTTCATGAACAAAAACATATTTTCTTACTAGTTGGAACATGATCTACAACTTTGAAATTGGAACACTGGCAATAGTTTGCGAAACAAACGCCAGGAATCCTTAGGTGCCTCATGCTGTATACAGGTTGGGGCAAAAGTCTGGTCACATTTTGAATATATGTAATTCTGCAAACATTACATGAATTTTGAATAGGGGGTTGAATAGGAAAGCAGGTAGGGGCCATACAAAAAACGTATTTCCAGTGACCTTGCACGTTACTTTCATGGGTTTCTAAGCTCTATCTTTTTAACTGTTGGAATCACTTGCGTAGTCCAAATTTGAAAGTTGTTCAGCACCTTTTTATCAGTGGGTTCAACATTGTTTCAGTGTCATTTGACATCCCAATGGGAGCAGTAATGCTAAGTGCCTTGCAGGGAAGCCAAACACTAGTTGCCGATCACGCCACAGCTGGAAATGGACATTACCTGTGTAAAATAAATGCTGTACACCCACACACGGCATGCATTGGATCGCATAAATTTTCATGCAATACGCCCATACCGCATGTATGCATTCACATTGTACCGTGCATCTGTGATCTGCCAAAGAAATTGTTTGTTGATATGCACATTAGTTCAATGGATAGTAATTACCTTTCGTTACAATGTTATGATATGATTGCAAAGCATGCATGTGTTTGCCGTACAACATAATGTAAAAACATGTAGGCAGTGCTACATACAACAACCGTGGTCTGCGATTTTGAAATTTAGTTTTGGTATGCTGCCACAGCAGCCGCATAACTATGTACCACTTTGGCCAAATGCTAAAACCATGTCAACCATTTCAGTCACTGTGCATTCCGCCATTGCGTTCAATCCACAGCATATGGTGATGAGTGAGATGTCAAAGGAATTGACTTTCTTGTCATGCCAATAAACAAGACGCTTTCAATACTTTGGACATTTTTTCCCAAATGTGGCTTATGCATACGTAATGAGGGTCAACGAACCTTTGCAAAGGTTTATGAACTAATGGACATATTGTATGTACAACCCCAATAAAATGTCATGTATCATACTTCGTGCATGTTTCAGCCCTCTGTGAACGACTTCGTTTTTCATTCACCAATGTTTGGCTTCCCTGCAAGGCACTCGGTATTATAGCTCCCACTGGGGGAATAAATACCTGTAAATTCGCCAGCATGTCAAATGACACTGAAACAACGTTTAACCCACTGATCAAAAGGTGCTGAACAACTTTCAAATTTGAACAAAGCTTGTAATTCGAATAGTTAAAAAGATAACCCTTAGAAGCCCATAAAGGTCATGTTCAAGGTCACCGGAAGTGTGATTATTGGATAGCCCCTACCTGCTTTCCAATTCAACCCCCTATTCAAAATTCATGTAATGTTTGCAGAATTACGGCTATTCAAAAAATGACCAGACTTTTTCCCCACCCTGTATGTAAAGCCATCAGTGTTAGTCTGCATTTGCATTCATAGACGTTTTTCATATGGATTGTCTGAATTTATTTGCACCAACACAGAAAATTATCAATTTATATTGGACATATTTAAGCATTTGTCTGTAATTGGTCACATAATCAGAGTGAAATTTCACTGTACATACCAATTTGTAGATATATTTCCAATTTTCATGTATCAGGCATAGCAATACTTAAATTTTATTAAAACAGATCGAATTCTTTGAAATCTTTAATGAATAGTTGATAATGTAACGTTTTTGTTCTACCTAAAAAGGGCCAGTTGACCCTGCTTGACCTGTCCATTTCACTCCCACGTCAAAACACATTCCAAACGACACTTTATGTGGGAACGCCCACTTTCTTAAGCTTAATGAAGTGTGAAGAAACGCGCTTAACGAGAAAACTTGAGGTGTTTATGACTAAAAACATATGGTACTTCGATCATGCACTTTACTTATACATATGGTTATGTAGTTGACGAAACCAATACAGTGGTTTTAAAAGAAGAGAGAGAATATTTCCCACCCATTTATTACACCTCTGGACTAAAAGGATGCCACGGCATCCACTTTACATTTGGGTGGCAAATATTCTCTCGCCTACTTTCCGTAATTCTCCTCTTTAAACTTCTCCCACTCCCAACGTTGGGAAACTTCTGCCCGACGCATGTAAACTTTACGCGGGCGCATCTGTACTGGCGGGCACAATTGTTTCATCCTCTCTATCCAGCGATTCCGTCCGGGGTGGGTATATTCCTTCCACCACAGCCGTGTGTCCCGGATGTGAGGAGGGAGGTTGGAGACAGAGTCAGTCTTTGTCGCTGGGGGTTTGAGCACATCCTTTAGCATGGACTCTTCATCCACGGTCTGCTGTACTGATGTGCCCTGGGTGCTTAGCTCTTGCTGAGTAGGTGTGGGCATAGAAGCGGTGGACACGTCAGCAGTGTCATCCGTGTCACTGGTCACTTGCATGTCCACTGGCATTTCTAGGCATAACTGATTGGTTCTGAGGGTGAGTGCCACTATCGCCTGATCTCGGTGATTTTGGGCTGCCATCCGGCTGCGATGACGCCGCAGAGTCCTGGCCGAAGGTTTCCTGGCTCCTGGCGGGGTTACATCAGGCACACGTCTCGCTCCCATGGTGCTGCTGCTGTCTGCAGAATCACCTTCGCTCTCGCTTCCTTTCTCGTCCTCGCTGTCTTTCTCGTCCTCCTTCGATGTGGTTTGGTCAGCTGTCTGGCCACGTCGAGTCCTAAACTTTTTTAAGTGCGAGACATGGATAATTTTGGTTTTAGCCCCCCTTGTACCCATTGCTAACTCGTAATTGATATCACTTAGTTTCCTAATGATGGTATATGGGCCAGTATAGGGAGGGCTTAGCTTTTTGCTCGTCCCTACTGGGACAGACAGCTGGCGAACCAAGACCTCATCCCCAGGGAAGTATTGGGTATTAACGTGTTTTCGGTCATACCGTTCCTTCTGCTTTACCTGAGCGGCTTTTAATCGAAGGTGCGCCGCATCTCGTCTGGTCTGAACCTCTTCATGCAATTCTACCCATGGAATTGAAATATCAATTGCTCCCCCGAACCTCTGATTGATAGGCATATTAGCTTCGTACCCATGCATCATAAAGAAAGGGGTTTCCTGCAAACTAGTTTGTTGGGCAGTGTTATAGGCTAATATACACTTTTGCAAATTGTCAGCCCAATCTGTTTGATCTTCTAACGGGTTTAAGTAATGGAGGACCATTGTCATTAGGGTACCATTAAGTTTTTCGGCTAACCCATCTGCCTGCTGATGGTAAGGGGTTGTAGTTTGATGCACAACTCCACTGTCTTTAAAGAATTTCTTTAATTTCCTACTTATCATGGGACGTCCCTGATCTGAAATTAGTTCCTTTGGGTAACCAAACCTTTCAAAAATTTTCTCTGTGAAGAAGTTTCTAATGGCCCACTGATTTGCATGGCGGATTTCTTTTGCCACACAGAATCTGGTTCCGTAATCTACTGCTAATAGGATATACTCCATGTTTTTAGGGGTTTTTGGGAAAGGACCTATAAAATCAAATCCCCACTTTTCCCCTGGCTGTCCAAATGGTATTGGTTCCAATAGGCCTGCAGGAGCTTGTCTGCTTTTTTTATTTAACAAACAGCTTCCACAACTTAACACATGGTCAGTAACATCTTTCCTAAGAGTTGGCCAATAGAAATCTCTCTGAACTCTTTCTAACGTTCGTGCTACCCCTGGGTGCCCTGCATCTACCTTGTCATGGGCCCAAGTCATTACCTCTTCTTTGAGGTGGTCCGGTATAACTATAACCAGACGTACTTTTCCAGTTCTCCTACATGTGTAGTACAGAACACTGTCAACTATCTGAAATTTCTGCACTTCTTCATTGGTAGGGTCATTACGGGCAATTGTCCTTAACCGGGACCATTGGGGGTCTTTCTCCTGCTCTTCTCCCATATTATAATTGACCCTAGTTAGGAAAATGTCGCAATCTTCCTCGGCCTCATTCTGTGGAGCAGGCAAAACAGGCATGCGACTGAGACAGTCTGCGTCCACATGGGTCTTTCCTGACTTATACCTCACTGTGTATTGAAATTCCTCCAATTTCGTAACCCAACGTCCTAACCTATTGGCTGGGTTCTTTATCTTTTGCAAATAACACAATGCATGGTGATCGGTCAAAATCACAAAATGCTTACCAAATAGGTAGTGACGGTAGTGCTCTACGCCCCAAACTATAGCTAGTGCTTCCTGTTCAGTAACTGTGTACCGTTTCTCTGCCTGACTCAGACATCTGCTAGCATAGGCAATGACCTTCTTATCCCTTCCTCTACCCTGGTACAGAACAGCTCCTATACCTATACCGGATGCATCTGTATGCAACGTAAGCTCTTCATCTGGATTGTACATTGCTAACACCGGAGCAGTAGTAAGGGCTACCTTTAGTCTATCGAATGCCTCCTGACATTTCTGATCCCATACAAAGCTCACCTTTTCGCTTGTTAACTGAAACAATGGCTGTGCTATCAATGCATAATCCTGAATAAATCTACGGTAATACCCTGTGAGACCCAAGAAACTTCTGACTTGAGTTCGACTAACGGGTAGTGGGAATTTTTGTACTGCTACTGTTTTATCAGGGTCTGGCTCAACTCCTTCTGAACTCACCTGATGCCCTAAAAACTTTACTGTTGTGAACCCAAAGAAACACTTGCTTGGTTTCAACTTTAAATTTGCCTTTTTCAAAATTTCGAGAACTGATCGCAAATTTTCTAAGAAGGCCTCGTACGTAGCCCCAAAGACGATAATATCATCTAAATAGACTAAGCAAGCCTCCCATTTAATACCAGCTAATATTAAATCTAAGGCCCTTTGCATAGTCGCAGGAGCATTGCACAGTCCAAATGGCATTCGCGTAAATTCAAAATGCCCTTCACTACAAGAAAAAGCTGTTTTTTCTTGATCTTTGGGATCCATCTTAATCTGCCAATAGCCGGAGGCTAAATCTAAGGTGGCAAAATACTTGCTTTTTGATAGCGCATCTAAAGCATCGTCTATTCTTGGTAGTGGATAATTGTCCACTTTGGTCTGCATATTTAATTGTCTATAGTCTATGCAAAACCTGTACGTCCCATCTTTCTTTCTGACAATTACCACTGGGCTTGAATATGGGCTATTAGATGTTTTGACCACTTGAGCCTCTAGCATCTCCTTAAGTCCTTCCTTAATAATCTTTCTGACAGGTGGTGTAGTCCTCCTAGCTGGGATGCTAATTGGAGGTAACCCTTGCGTATCTATCCTATGCTGGGCGACACCACTGTCTCCTAACTCTTTATGTGAAAAGGCAAATTCGCTGCGATAGCCTTCTAACAATCCTAATAGTGCCTCTTTCTGGGCTTCATCAAGATTTTCTCCTATCTGTAGGGTGTCTTTCTCCTCTCTAGTGAAATACCGTCTGTCGGGATTACTCACTTCTATTATTTCTGCCTTTCCTAATTCCTCTACATACCCTACTGTTTGCCCAGCCACCAATTTCACATCCCCACCTGTCAAATTAGCTATATTTAACTGGCAAAGTCTGTTGGTGGTGGTCAAAAAGACACCTTGGGCTAACCTAGCTCCAACTTGATGAGTAGTCTTTGGATTATTGACTATCAACATCTCTTTCCCTTCCTTATGAGATTCAGGTAAACGACATAGGAGAGTCGCTGTTGTGAAAGGAGCTAACACTACATCCTTCACATTCCTAATTGAATTCCCCCCTTTACCTTTCTCTATCGGGAATTCTTTACTTTCCTCGTCCTCTCTATGAGATGTGCATACTCCCTGTTGCTCATCTCTACACCTTTTGGGTGCTTTCTCTCTTTTGGCATGGTTTTCACTCTCTCCATGAATACATGCACCACTTTCTTTTGTGTTTTCAAAGGATATCTTTGGTACACCCCTTTCCCAGTCATTTGTTTCTCTGACTGTCTCTAACTCTTCTGAGGTTTGTGATGGAATCTCTCTTATTCCACACGTGCCACTCTTTTGCATATGCATTGGCACCTCATCTGATACAGCTGCACAAAAACTATCTGGAAACTGAGTCTCTTTTCCAAAAATATCTTCTCTGAAATACACCCCTTTCCTACCCTGATCTATCATCAGGTTCATTTTTTCCCCAAAATCATTTCCTAATAATACTGGAGAATGTGTACCCTTTGTGGCAATAAATTTTTGCCTCACCCTCTTTCCTCTTAAACACACTTCTACTTCTACCTGACCATAAGACGATAATGGGTTCCCATCATAATCAAACAGCGAAGTGGCTTTCTCTTCATTCACTTTAAGGTTTAATTTCTTAATAACACCTATTGGCATCACTGAAGTCTCTGCTCCAGTATCTATGCATGCACTTTCTATTTTATGTCCATTGATTTCTATGGGGACATATATCAAGTTTCCACCTGTTATCATTACGGAGGCTTGTGACTGACTACTATCTAGGGTCTGCTCCAGCTCCGCTACTGGAACAGGCCTTACTCGTTTTTTGCAGTTTTTCTGCGATCTGGCTCAGGGCAATTTTTTCCAAAATGGCCCTTTTTGTCACAGTTGTAACAAACGATTTCCTCTAATGGCAACCATTTAAATGGTTTCTTTTCTGATCCATTTTTGGGACCTTTTTCTGACGTTCCATTTTTTTCTTTTTGCTTATTTGCATCAGGTTTTGCATCAGGTTTATTAGAACCGTTTTTACTTTTTTCTGGGGCTTTATCTTTTTCTTTGGACTTTTTATCACTTGACCACTGTTTGTAGTCAGCTTCAAATGCTATTAATTTTGACCACATAGTATTTATTGGGCATGGAAGAAATCCTGCAATAGACCTTTTATACCGAGGGAGAAGGCCACTCTTTAAATGACCACGTTTTTCACCTTCCTCCATCTGTGGGTTCAAACGTAAACAAAGAGCTAACTTTGCCATCCAATAATCCTGTATGGTTTCCCCCTCAGTTTGCACACGGGTCATTAATTTCCTTAACAAATCTGCTTGAAAATCCTCAGGACGAAAAGCTTTTATTAATTCTAATTTTATTTTGTCCCAATTCATTCCCAATAATCTGGATCCCTCCATTAAATACCATTTTCTAGCTGTCCCTTTCAACTGTCTAAATAGCTTTCTAGTCTGCTCTTCTTTGGTCAACCTTTCTGCATGCCCTACAGCCTCAAATTCCATCAGAAATTCATCTACATCACTATTTCCGTCATATTCTGGTAAGGGCAAATTTTTCTCATTTCTCACTAATCTTAGTATCCCATCTACTTGTGAATAATCACTGGGGTCAGTAACCCTACTCTCACTTTCCCCTTGTCTAGTATCTGGGTTCTCACTTACACTTTCACTACTTTGGGGGTCTGTTGGTTGGGGTTGGTCAATGGGTTTTTGGCCCATTACTTCAAGGATTTTCTTTAAAATTGTTTCAGTCAACTGGGGCATAATCTGTTCAATAGCCTCATTAACTGCAGCAGTTTCCTTTTCTTTACGTTTCTGTTGTCTTGTGGATGTCCCACCATTTGCTTCTGCTTCAGCCATTTTAATTCTAATGAATTGACCAAAATTTCTGAATTTACAATTTTTTTTTTTTAAATTATTATCCCTTAGCTCTGCTTTCCTAAACCTGAAATTTATTTAATTTTTTCTTAAATTTTATTTCGGACCTAGACTATATCTCTCTAAAAATACTATTCTTTAAAAGCTACCCCGCACCTCCACCATGTAACGTTTTTGTACTACCTAAAATGAATTGACTCACTCAGGGATTTTTGTAGCCGAAAAGAATAAAGTATTTTATTTACAGTTTTTACACATTCAGCATATCTGTAACACTTAATATGGACTGTGGGAGTTAAAGGGAAAAGCCTAACAGGGTCCCTGGAAACTACGGTGATATCAATTGTCTATGGTACACTTACTGGTCGCTGGGTCTGCGGTGATTACCGGCAGACCTTTGAAACAGTTAAAAACAACGGGGAACACCGACAGTTTTCTCCTGTTTATAGCTGCGGGGCAAACCGTCAGCTAAACTCTCACTTACTATAGTTGCTCTTATAGCTGCGGGGAATACCGACAGCTATGTCTCTCTCTGGTCACTCTCTAACTGACTTTACACTGTGCTGTACTGGTATTTATACGATTCAGAGAAATAATAAGCACCAATTGGAGTTTGACAATTTTTCCCTCCAAAACTGAAATTAGCCAATAAGGGCCAGTTGACCCTGCTTGACCTGTCCATTTCACTCCCACGTCAAAACACATTCCAAACGTCAAAACGCATTACAAATGACACTTTATATGGGTACACCCACTTTCCTAAGCTTAATGAAGTGTGAAGTAACGCGCTTAACGAGAAAACTTGAGGTGTTTATGACTAAAAAACTTATGGTGCTCCGATCATGCACTTAATGATACACATGGTTATGTAGTTTTCGAAACCAATACAGTGGCTTTGAAAGAAGAGAGAGAATATTTTCCCACCCATTTATTACATTATGAATTCAAAGAAATAAGGGAAAACAAAACTTCATTCGAAAATGACAAGTTTATATTCTTCTGAACACATGTATTGGTCTTCATCTTTAATTTATGATAGCGTTTTTTCCCTTCATTTTATGTCTTTTCTGAGAAATTCTTGATGTATCACACCCCATTATTTTGCATTTTGCAATTATGTTTTGAGTGGATTCCAACCATGATTGGTCATTGTCAACCATGAAATTGCAGGCATATACGTCCTTTAATTTTTCGAGGTGAGCTGCCTTTGCCTCTTTTGCTTCCTTGTAATAAAATTACGGCATATCCATTTTTAATAAATTAAAGTCTGGCCTTTGTTTTGAAATTAGTGAGCAACCATGTTGATTTCAGATACAAAAATCCATATCTAAGGGTCCATAGATTCGATCGCATTGAAACCATTTTCAAAAGGGAGAGTAGACTTTGGTTTATGAAAAATGGATATGCCGTAATTTTATTACAAGGAAAATCTGTTCTAAACATGGATGAAAATGCAATAAAAATCCATGTCGACAACTGTTGGTCCAACCGCTGCCAAACTAATTTTAAACGAAAGAGAACAATGTTTTACCTCTAAATAACTGTGTTTTAAGAAGATTGTGGCTATAGATTGCAGAGAAATGAAATAACGACCGAAAAATTTCCTATCTCTTCCATGGTTTGCTTGTCTGCAAAATAGCAGTTTAGACATATAGCGCCACCTGGCGGCCAGCGCACAGCCTCTATCGTTCGATCTGCTCGTTTTCACATCCTTCCCATACACATCCTTGGCGCAACTGAGCGTCCGTCGCTACTGCGCATCCTCCCGTCGCGCATGCGCCGATCGCCCCTCGCACGAAAATTCGCCGCCAACACGTAAGTAGCGATACCAACTCGATTTTCATATCTAAATATTCATTTTTCGCTCCAGTTTTTGTGGAAATACGATAAAGGCGCAGGTAATAACTTTAAATTAATTTGTGATATCATATAGGAAAATGTGAAATTCCATACCATATGCATGCACAGCTGACATTCGGATTCAAGTTTTTCCCAAACTTTAAATTCAGTTTCTTTACAATTTTCACTGGATCATTCGGTCTTATTCGGTGAAAATATTTTGCAACCTAAAATATAAATGTTGCATTTTCATATTTTCATATAACAATGTTTTCATTAAAATATACATATATTTACTGTTTCTTCCTTCTATCATTATGTCATTGGTCAAGTAGTGTTGAGGCTTGCAAGTTATTTTCCATATCATACGATTTTCTTGTGAATATACATCTACAAATAAAGTCTAATCAATGTATTTTTTAATTGTATAGCAGCTAATATTTTTAATTAAAGTGCATATGTGAAATGGGTTTACCTGCAATAGAGGTTATGCACGAGGGTGTGGCTTAGTTACGAGGCGGAGCTAGACCACGCCCAAAAGCTTCCTATTGGTCATATTAGTGACATCCAACCCCCTCGGTCCGCGTCTACTTCCTGTGTCCGCCATTTCGCGGGCCGCTCGATCTAGGCCTACACTGGGTCGTAAACCGTCGACCGCCGATACCGCGTAAACTAAGCGTTTCTTCGAAACATCAACGTGAACCTAAATGGTTCGGAAGGTCAAATTACACGTTAAAATCTACTTTCCGCAAGTTTCGGAAACTTCGGTAAGG